>JAKVDI010000280.1:0-20281 GCA_022836835.1 Pythium insidiosum | reverse complement strand
GGAAGTCGGTGTGGGTGCGTCGGACTCGCCAGGACTGCTTACGACGATTTGCGACGATTTGCGACGATTTGCGACGATTTGCGACTGCATGCCATTGTGGCGCGGGTGTGTGTGGACGGTGAGTGGTGCTGGGTGTTGCACTTTCCGACGTATATGTGGTGCGTATTGGCGTCGTTTGGTGACGTTTGGAGGTCGGTGGTGGTGTGCGTCGGACTCGCCAGGACTGCTTACGACGATTTGCGACGATTTGCGACGATTTGCGACGATTTGCGACTGCATGCCATTGTGGCGCGGGTGTGTGTGGACGGTGAGTGGTGCTGGGTGTTGCACTTTCCGACGTATATGTGGTGCGTATTGGCGTCGTTTGGTGACGTTTGGAGGTCGGTGGTGGGTGCGTCGGACTCCAGGACTGCTTACGACGATTTGCGACGATTTGCGACGATTTGCGACGATTTGCGACTGCATGCCATTGTGGCGCGGGTGTGTGTGGACGGTGAGTGGTGCTGGGTGTTGCACTTTCCGACGTATATGTGGTGCGTATTGGCGTCGTTTGGTGACGTTTGGAGGTCGGTGGTGGGTGCGTCGGACTCGCCAGGACTGCTTACGACGATTCGATTTGCGACGATTTGCGACGATTTGCGACGATTTGCGACGATTTGCGACTGCATGCCATTGTGGCGCGGGTGTGTGTGGACGGTGAGTGGTGCTGGGTGTTGCACTTTCCGACGTATATGTGGTGCGTATTGGCGTCGTTTGGTGACGTTTGGAGTCGGTGGTGGGTGCGTCGGACTCGCCAGGACTGCTTACGACGATTTGCGACGATTTGCGACGATTTGCGACGATTTGCGACTGCATGCCATTGTGGCGCGGGTGTGTGTGGACGGTGAGTGGTGCTGGGTGTTGCACTTTCCGACGTATATGTGGTGCGTATTGGCGTCGTTTGGTGACGTTTGGAGGTCGGTGGTGGGTGCGTCGGACTCGCCAGGACTGCTTACGACGATTTGCGACGATTTGCGACGATTTGCGACGATTTGCGACTGCATGCCATTGTGGCGCGGGTGTGTGTGGACGGTGAGTGGTGCTGGGTGTTGCACTTTCCGACGTATATGTGGTGCGTATTGGCGTCGTTTGGTGACGTTTGGAGGTCGGTGGTGGGTGCGTCGGACTCGCCAGGACTGCTTACGACGATTTGCGACGATTTGCGACGATTTGCGACTGCATGCCATTGTGGCGCGGGTGTGTGTGGACGGTGAGTGGTGCTGGGTGTTGCACTTTCCGACGTATATGTGGTGCGTATTGGCGTCGTTTGGTGACGTTTGGAGGTCGGTGGTGGGTGCGTCGGACTCGCCAGGACTGCTTACGACGATTTGCGACGATTTGCGACGATTTGCGACGATTTGCGACTGCATGCCATTGTGGCGCGGGTGTGTGTGGACGGTGAGTGGTGCTGGGTGTTGCACTTTCCGACGTATATGTGGTGCGTATTGGCGTCGTTTGGTGACGTTTGGAGGTCGGTGGTGGGTGCGTCGGACTCGCCAGGACTGCTTACGACGATTTGCGACGATTTGCGACGATTTGCGACGATTTGCGACTGCATGCCATTGTGGCGCGGGTGTGTGTGGACGGTGAGTGGTGCTGGGTGTTGCACTTTCCGACGTATATGTGGTGCGTATTGGCGTCGTTTGGTGACGTTTGGAGGTCGGTGGTGGGTGCGTCGGACTCGCCAGGACTGCTTACGACGATTTGCGACGATTTGCGACGATTTGCGACGATTTGCGACTGCATGCCATTGTGGCGCGGGTGTGTGTGGACGGTGAGTGGTGCTGGGTGTTGCACTTTCCGACGTATATGTGGTGCGTATTGGCGTCGTTTGGTGACGTTTGGAGTCGGTGGTGGGTGCGTCGGACTCGCCAGGACTGCTTACGACGATTTGCGACGATTTGCGACGATTTGCGACGATTTGCGACTGCATGCCATTGTGGCGCGGGTGTGTGTGGACGGTGAGTGGTGCTGGGTGTTGCACTTTCCGACGTATATGTGGTGCGTATTGGCGTCGTTTGGTGACGTTTGGAGTCGGTGGTGGGTGCGTCGGACTCGCCAGGACTGCTTACGACGATTTGCGACGATTTGCGACGATTTGCGACTGATGCCATTGTGGCGCGGGTGTGTGTGGACGGTGAGTGGTGCTGGGTGTTGCACTTTCCGACGTATATGTGGTGCGTATTGGCGTCGTTTGGTGACGTTTGGAGGTCGGTGGTGGGTGCGTCGGACTCGCCAGGACTGCTTACGACGATTTGCGACGATTTGCGACGATTTGCGACGATTTGCGACGATTTGCGACTGCATGCCATTGTGGCGCGGGTGTGTGTGGACGGTGAGTGGTGCTGGGTGTTGCACTTTCCGACGTATATGTGGTGCGTATTGGCGTCGTTTGGTGACGTTTGGAGGTCGGTGGTGGGTGCGTCGGACTCGCCAGGACTGCTTACGACGATTTGCGACGATTTGCGACGATTTGCGACGATTTGCGACGATTTGCGATGCTGCATGCCATTGTGGCGCGGGTGTGTGTGGACGGTGAGTGGTGCTGGGTGTTGCACTTTCCGACGTATATGTGGTGCGTATTGGCGTCGTTTGTGACGTTTGGAGGTCGGTGGTGGGTGCGTCGGACTCGCCAGGACTGCTTACGACGATTTGCGACGATTTGCGACGATTTGCGACGATTTGCGACTGCATGCCATTGTGGCGCGGGTGTGTGTGGACGGTGAGTGGTGCTGGGTGTTGCACTTTCCGACGTATATGTGGTGCGTATTGGCGTCGTTTGGTGACGTTTGGAGGTCGGTGGTGGGTGCGTCGGACTCGCCAGGACTGCTTACGACGATTTGCGACGATTTGCGACGATTTGCGACGATTTGCGACGATTTGCGACTGCATGCCATTGTGGCGCGGGTGTGTGTGGACGGTGAGTGGTGCTGGGTGTTGCACTTTCCGACGTATATGTGGTGCGTATTGGCGTCGTTTGGTGACGTTTGGAGGTCGGTGGTGGGTGCGTCGGACTCGCCAGGACTGCTTACGACGATTTGCGACGATTTGCGACGATTTGCGACGATTTGCGACGATTTGCGACTGCATGCCATTGTGGCGGGGTGTGTGTGGACGGTGAGTGGTGCTGGGTGTTGCACTTTCCGACGTATATGTGGTGCGTATTGGCGTCGTTTGGTGACGTTTGGAGGTCGGTGGTGGGTGCGTCGGACTCGCCAGGACTGCTTACGACGATTTGCGACGATTTGCGACGATTTGCGACGATTTGCGACGATTTGCGACTGCATGCCATTGTGGCGCGGGTGTGTGTGGACGGTGAGTGGTGCTGGGTGTTGCACTTTCCGACGTATATGTGGTGCGTATTGGCGTCGTTTGGTGACGTTTGGAGGTCGGTGGTGGGTGCGTCGGACTCGCCAGGACTGCTTACGACGATTTGCGACGATTTGCGACGATTTGCGACGATTTGCGACGATTTGCGACGATTTGCGACTGCATGCCATTGTGGCGCGGGTGTGTGTGGACGGTGAGTGGTGCTGGGTGTTGCACTTTCCGACGTCTATATGGTGCGTATTCACGTCGTTTGGGGACGTTTGGAGGTCGGTGGTGGGTGCGTCGGACTCGACAGGACTGCTTACGACGATTTGCGACGCTTTGCGACTATTTACGACGATTTGCGACTGCATGCCATTGTGGCGCGGGTGTGTGTGGACGGTGAGTGGTGCTGGGTGTTGCACTTTCCGACGTATATGTGGTGCGTATTGGCGTCGTTTGGTGACGTTTGGAGGTCGGTGGTGGGTGCGTCGGACTCGCCAGGACTGCTTACGACGATTTGCGACGATTTGCGACGATTTGCGACGATTTGCGACTGCATGCCATTGTGGCGCGGGTGTGTGTGGACGGTGAGTGGTGCTGGGTGTTGCACTTTCCGACGTATATGTGGTGCGTATTGGCGTCGTTTGGTGACGTTTGGAGGTCGGTGGTGGGTGCGTCGGACTCGCCAGGACTGCTTACGACGATTTGCGACGATTTGCGACGATTTGCGACGATTTGCGACGATTTGCGACTGCATGCCATTGTGGCGCGGGTGTGTGTGGACGGTGAGTGGTGCTGGGTGTTGCACTTTCCGACGTATATGTGGTGCGTATTGGCGTCGTTTGGTGACGTTTGGAGGTCGGTGGTGGGTGCGTCGGACTCGCCAGGACTGCTTACGACGATTTGCGACGATTTGCGACGATTTGCGACGATTTGCGACTGCATGCCATTGTGGCGCGGGTGTGTGTGGACGGTGAGTGGTGCTGGGTGTTGCACTTTCCGACGTATATGTGGTGCGTATTGGCGTCGTTTGGTGACGTTTGGAGGTCGGTGGTGGGTGCGTCGGACTCGCCAGGACTGCTTACGACGATTTGCGACGATTTGCGACGATTTGCGACGATTTGCGACTGCATGCCATTGTGGCGCGGGTGTGTGTGGACGGTGAGTGGTGCTGGGTGTTGCACTTTCCGACGTATATGTGGTGCGTATTGGCGTCGTTTGGTGACGTTTGGAGGTCGGTGGTGGGTGCGTCGGACTCGCCAGGACTGCTTACGACGATTTGCGACGATTTGCGACGATTTGCGACGATTTGCGACGATTTGCGACTGCATGCCATTGTGGCGCGGGTGTGTGTGGACGGTGAGTGGTGCTGGGTGTTGCACTTTCCGACGTATATGTGGTGCGTATTGGCGTCGTTTGGTGACGTTTGGAGGTCGGTGGTGGGTGCGTCGGACTCGCCAGGACTGCTTACGACGATTTGCGACGATTTGCGACGATTTGCGACGATTTGCGACTGCATGCCATTGTGGCGCGGGTGTGTGTGGACGGTGAGTGGTGCTGGGTGTTGCACTTTCCGACGTATATGTGGTGCGTATTGGCGTCGTTTGGTGACGTTTGGAAGTCGGTGTTGGGTGCGTCGGACTCGCCAGGACTGCTTACGACGATTCGCGACGATTTGCGACGATTTGCGACGATTTGCGACGATTTGCGACGATTTGCGACTGGATGCCATTGTGGCGCGGGTGTGTGTGGACGGTGAGTGGTGCTGGGTGTTGCACTTTCCGACGTATATGTGGTGCGTATTGGCGTCGTTTGGTGACGTTTGGAGTCGGTGGTGGGTGCGTCGGACTCGCCAGGACTGCTTACGACGATTTGCGACGATTTGCGACGATTTGCGACGATTTGCGACGATTTGCGACTGCATGCCATTGTGGCGCGGGTGTGTGTGGACGGTGAGTGGTGCTGGGTGTTGCACTTTCCGACGTATATGTGGTGCGTATTGGCGTCGTTTGATGACGTTTGGAAGTCGGTGTTGGGTGCGTCGGACTCGCCAGGATTGCTTACGACGATTCGCGACGATTTGCGACGATTTGCGACGATTTGCGACTGGATGCCATTGTGGCGCGGGTGTGTGTGGACGGTGAGTGGTGCTGGGTGTTGCACTTTCCGACGTATATGTGGTGCGTATTGGCGTCGTTTGATGACGTTTGGAAGTCGGTGTTGGGTGCGTCGGACTCGCCAGGATTGCTTTCGACGATTTGCGACGCTTATCGACGCTTTGCGACGATTGGCGATTTGCGACGATTTGCGATTTGCGATTTGCTACGATTTGCGACTGCATGTGACGCATGCGTTGGTACGTGTCGACGATGCGTGTGGTGTTGGTGGCAGGTTGTGACGTGTATGCGGGGCGTGTTGGTGTACTTTCCTGTGGTCGGAAGGGTCGTGACGGCTGTTTCTGACTGTCTCCGACGTCGACGACGGTTTGCTACCTTTTGCTACCTTTTGCTACCTTTTGCTACCTTTTGCTACCTTTTGCTACCTTTTGCTACCTTTTGCGACTGTGTCTGACGCATGCGTTGGTACGTGTCGACGATGCGTGTGGTGTTGGTGGCAGGTTGTGACGTGTATGCGGGCGTGTTGGTGTACTTTCCTGTGGTCGGAAGGGTCGTGACGGCTGTTTCTGACTGTCGCCGACGTCGACGACGGTTTGCTACCTTTTGCTACCTTTTGCTACCTTTTGCTACCTTTTGCTACCTTTTGCTACCTTTTGCTACCTTTTGCGACTGTGTCTGAAGCATGCGTTGGTACGTGTCGACGATGCGTGTGGTGTTGGTGGCAGGTTGTGACGTGTATGCGGGGCGTGTTGGTGTACTTTCCTGTGGTCGGAAGGGTCGTGACGGCTGTTTCTGACTGTCTCCGACGTCGACGACGGTTTGCTACCTTTTGCTACCTTTTGCTACCTTTTGCTACCTTTTGCTACCTTTTGCTACCTTTTGCTACCTTTTGCGACTGCATGTGACGCATGCGTTGGTACGTGTCGACGATGCGTGTGGTGTTGGTGGCAGGTTGTGACGTGTATGCGGGCGTGTTGGTGTACTTTCCTGTGGTCGGAAGGGTCGTGTGAGTGCTGTTTCTGACTGTCTCCGACGTCGACGACGGTTTGCTACCTTTTGCTACCTTTTGCTACCTTTTGCGCTCTGCTATGTGACGCATGCGTTGGTACGTGTCGACGATGCGTGTGGTGTTGGTGGCAGGTTGTGACGTGTATGCGGGGCGTGTTGGTGTACTTTCCTGTGGTCGGAAGGGTCGTGACGGCTGTTTCTGACTGTCTCCGACGTCGACGACGGTTTGCTACCTTTTGCTACCTTTTGCTACCTTTTGCTACTTTTTGCTACCTTTTGCTACCTTTTGCTACCTTTTGCGACTGCATGTGACGCATGCGTTGGTACGTGTCGACGATGCGTGTGGTGTTGGTGGCAGGTTGTGACGTGTATGCGGGGCGTGTTGGTGTACTTTCCTGTGGTCGGAAGGGTCGTGAGTGCTGTTTCTGACTGTCTCCGACGTCGACGACGGTTTGCTACCTTTTGCTACCTTTTGCTACCTTTTGCGACTGCATGTGACGCATGCGTTGGTACGTGTCGACGATGCGTGTGGTGTTGGTGGCAGGTTGGGACGTGTATGCGGGGCGTGTTGGTGTACTTTCCTGTGGTCGGAAGGGTCGTGACGGCTGTTTCTGACTGTCTCCGACGTCGACGACGGTTTGCTACCTTTTGCTACCTTTTGCTACCTTTTGCTACCTTTTGCTACCTTTTGCTACCTTTTGCGACTGCATGTGACGCATGCGTTGGTACGTGTCGACGATGCGTGTGGTGTTGGTGGCAGGTTGTGACGTGTATGCGGGCGTGTTGGTGTACTTTCCTGTGGTCGGAAGGGTCGTGACGGCTGTTTCTGACTGTCTCCGACGTCGACGACGGTTTGCTACCTTTTGCTACCTTTTGCTACCTTTTGCTACCTTTTGCTACCTTTTGCTACCTTTTGCTACCTTTTGCGACTGTGTCTGACGCATGCGTTGGTACGTGTCGACGATGCGTGTGGTGTTGGTGGCAGGTTGTGACGTGTATGCGGGCGTGTTGGTGTACTTTCCTGTGGTCGGAAGGGTCGTGACGGCTGTTTCTGACTGTCTCCGACGTCGACGACGGTTTGCTACCTTTTGCTACCTTTTGCTACCTTGCTACCTTTTGCTACCTTTTGCTACCTTTTGCTACCTTTTGCGACTGTGTCTGACGCATGCGTTGGTACGTGTCGACGATGCGTGTGGTGTTGGTGGCAGGTTGTGACGTGTATGCGGGCGTGTTGGTGTACTTTCCTGTGGTCGGAAGGGTCGTGCGGCTGTTTCTGACTGTCTCCGACGTCGACGACGGTTTGCTACCTTTTGCTACCTTTTGCTACCTTTTGCTACCTTTTGCTACCTTTTGCTACCTTTTGCTACCTTTTGCGACTGTGTCTGACGCATGCGTTGGTACGTGTCGACGATGCGTGTGGTGTTGGTGGCAGGTTGTGACGTGTATGCGGGGCGTGTTGGTGTACTTTCCTGTGGTCGGAAGGGTCGTGACGGCTGTTTCTGACTGTCTCCGACGTCGACGACGGTTTGCTACCTTTTGCTACCTTTTGCTACCTTTTGCTACCTTTTGCTACCTTTTGCTACCTTTTGCGACTGCATGTGACGCATGCGTTGGTACGTGTCGACGATGCGTGTGGTGTTGGTGGCAGGTTGTGACGTGTATGCGGGCGTGTTGGTGTACTTTCCTGTGGTCGGAAGGGTCGTGACGGCTGTTTCTGACTGTCTCCGACGTCGACGACGGTTTGCTACCTTTTGCTACCTTTTGCTACCTTTTGCTACCTTTTGCTACCTTTTGCGACTGTGTCTGACGCATGCGTTGGTACGTGTCGACGATGCGTGTGGTGTTGGTGGCAGGTTGTGACGTGTATGCGGGCGTGTTGGTGTACTTTCCTGTGGTCGGAAGGGTCGTGACGGCTGTTTCTGACTGTCTCCGACGTCGACGACGGTTTGCTACCTTTTGCTACCTTTTGCTACCTTTTGCTACCTTTTGCTACCTTTTGCGACTGCATGTGACGCATGCGTTGGTACGTGTCGACGATGCGTGTGGTGTTGGTGGCAGGTTGTGACGTGTATGCGGAGCGTGTTGGTGTACTTTCCTGTGGTCGGAAGGGTCGTGAGGCTGTTTCTGACTGTCTCCGACGTCGACGACGGTTTGCTACCTTTTGCTACCTTTTGCTACCTTTTGCTACCTTTTGCGACTGTGTCTGACGCATGCGTTGGTACGTGTCGACGATGCGTGTGGTGTTGGTGGCAGGTTGTGACGTGTATGCGGAGCGTGTTGGTGTACTTTCCTGTGGTCGGAAGGGTCGTGACGGCTGTTTCTGACTGTCTCCGACGTCGACGACGGTTTGCTACCTTTTGCTACCTTTTGCTACCTTTTGCTACCTTTTGCTACCTTTTGCTACCTTTTGCTACCTTTTGCGACTGTGTCTGACGCATGCGTTGGTACGTGTCGACGATGCGTGTGGTGTTGGTGGCAGGTTGTGACGTGTATGCGGAGCGTGTTGGTGTACTTTCCTGTGGTCGGAAGGGTCGTGAGGCTGTTTCTGACTCTCCGACGTCGACGACGGTTTGCTACCTTTTGCTACCTTTTGCTACCTTTTGCTACCTTTTGCTACCTTTTGCTACCTTTTGCGACTGTGTCTGACGCATGCGTTGGTACGTGTCGACGATGCGTGTGGTGTTGGTGGCAGGTTGTGACGTGTATGCGGAGCGTGTTGGTGTACTTTCCTGTGGTCGGAAGGGTCGTGTGCTGTTTCTGACTGTCTCCGACGTCGACGACGGTTTGCTACCTTTTGCTACCTTTTGCTACCTTTTGCTACCTTTTGCTACCTTTTGCGACTGTGTCTGACGCATGCGTTGGTACGTGTCGACGATGCGTGTGGTGTTGGTGGCAGGTTGTGACGTGTATGCGGAGCGTGTTGGTGTACTTTCCTGTGGTCGGAAGGGTCGTGACGGCTGTTTCTGACTGTCTCCGACGTCGACGACGGTTTGCTACCTTTTGCTACCTTTTGCTACCTTTTGCTACCTTTTGCTACCTTTTGCGACTGCATGTGACGCATGCGTTGGTACGTGTCGACGATGCGTGTGGTGTTGGTGGCAGGTTGTGACGTGTATGCGGAGCGTGTTGGTGTACTTTCCTGTGGTCGGAAGGGTCGTGAGGCTGTTTCTGACTGTCTCCGACGTCGACGACGGTTTGCTACCTTTTGCTACCTTTTGCTACCTTTTGCTACCTTTTGCGACTGCATGTGACGCATGCGTTGGTACGTGTCGACGATGCGTGTGGTGTTGGTGGCAGGTTGTGACGTGTATGCGGAGCGTGTTGGTGTACTTTCCTGTGGTCGGAAGGGTCGTGACGGCTGTTTCTGACTGTCTCCGACGTCGACGACGGTTTGCTACCTTTGCTACCTTTTGCTACCTTTTGCTACCTTTTGCTACCTTTTGCGACTGCATGGGACGCATGCGTTGGTACGTGTCGACGATGCGTGTTGTGTTGGTGGCAGGTTGTGACGTGTATGCGGAGCGTGTTGGTGTACTTTCCTGTGGTCGGAAGGGTCGTGAGTGCTGTTTCTGACTGTCTCGGACGTCGACGACGGTTTGCTACCTTTTGCTACCTTTTGCTTCCTGTTGCTACCTTTTGCTACCTTTTGCGACTGCATGGGACGCATGCGTTGGTACGTGTCGACGATGCGTGTTGTGTTGGTGGCAGGTTGTGACGTGTATGCAGAGCGTGTTGGTGTACTTTCCTGTGGTCGGAAGGGTCGTGAGGCTGTTTCTGACTGTCTCCGACGTCGACGACGGTTTGCTACCTTTTGCTACCTTTTGCTACCTTTTGCTACCTTTTGCTACCTTTTGCGCTACTTTTGCGACTGTGTCTGACGCATGCGTTGGTACGTGTCGACGATGCGTGTGGTGTTGGTGGCAGGTTGTGACGTGTATGCGGAGCGTGTTGGTGTACTTTCCTGTGGTCGGAAGGGTCGTGTGCTGTTTCTGACTGTCTCCGACGTCGACGACGGTTTGCTACCTTTTGCTACCTTTTGCTACCTTTTGCTACCTTTTGCTACCTTTTGCGACTGTGTCTGACGCATGCGTTGGTACGTGTCGACGATGCGTGTGGTGTTGGTGGCAGGTTGTGACGTGTATGCGGAGCGTGTTGGTGTACTTTCCTGTGGTCGGAAGGGTCGTGAGGCTGTTTCTGACTGTCTCCGACGTCGACGACGGTTTGCTACCTTTTGCTACCTTTTGCTACCTTTTGCTACCTTTTGCTACCTTTTGCTACCTTTTGCTACTTTTGCGACTGTGTCTGACGCATGCGTTGGTACGTGTCGACGATGCGTGTGGTGTTGGTGGCAGGTTGTGACGTGTATGCGGAGCGTGTTGGTGTACTTTCCTGTGGTCGGAAGGGTCGTGAGGCTGTTTCTGACTGTCTCCGACGTCGACGACGGTTTGCTACCTTTTGCTACCTTTTGCTACCTTTTGCTACCTTTTGCTACCTTTTGCGACTGTGTCTGACGCATGCGTTGGTACGTGTCGACGATGCGTGTGGTGTTGGTGGCAGGTTGTGACGTGTATGCGGAGCGTGTTGGTGTACTTTCCTGTGGTCGGAAGGGTCGTGAGTGCTGTTTCTGACTGTCTCCGACGTCGACGACGGTTTGCTACCTTTTGCTACCTTTTGCTACCTTTTGCTACCTTTGCTACCTTTTGCTACCTTTTGCGACTGTGTCTGACGCATGCGTTGGTACGTGTCGACGATGCGTGTGGTGTTGGTGGCAGGTTGTGACGTGTATGCGGAGCGTGTTGGTGTACTTTCCTGTGGTCGGAAGGGTCGTGAGTGCTGTTTCTGACTGTCTCCGACGTCGACGAGACGCCTTTTGCTACCTTTTGCTACCTTTTGCTACTTTTGCTACCTTTTGCTACCTTTTGCTACCTTTTGCTACCTTTTGCGACTGTGTCTGACGCATGCGTTGGTACGTGTCGACGATGCGTGTGGTGTTGGTGGCAGGTTGTGACGTGTATGCGGAGCGTGTTGGTGTACTTTCCTGTGGTCGGAAGGGTCGTGAGTGCTGTTTCTGACTGTCTCGACGTCGACGACGGTTTGCTACCTTTTGCTACCTTTTGCTACCTTTTGCGACTGTGTCTGACGCATGCGTTGGTACGTGTCGACGATGCGTGTGGTGTTGGTGGCAGGTTGTGACGTGTATGCGGAGCGTGTTGGTGTACTTTCCTGTGGTCGGAAGGGTCGTGAGTGCTGTTTCTGACTGTCTCCGACGTCGACGACGGTTTGCTACCTTTTGCTACCTTTTGCTACCTTTTGCTACCTTTTGCGACTGTGTCTGACGCATGCGTTGGTACGTGTCGACGATGCGTGTGGTGTTGGTGGCAGGTTGTGACGTGTATGCGGAGCGTGTTGGTGTACTTTCCTGTGGTCGGAAGGGTCGTGAGTGCTGTTTCTGACTGTCTCGACGTCGACGACGGTTTGCTACCTTTGCTACCTTTTGCTACTTTGCTACCTTTTGCTACTTTTGCTACCTTTTGCTACCTTTTGCTACCTTTTGCGACTGTGTCTGACGCATGCGTTGGTACGTGTCGACGATGCGTGTGGTGTTGGTGGCAGGTTGTGACGTGTATGCGGAGCGTGTTGGTGTACTTTCCTGTGGTCGGAAGGGTCGTGAGTGCTGTTTCTGACTGTCTCCGACGTCGACGACGGTTTGCTACCTTTTGCTACCTTTTGCTACCTTTTGCGACTGTGTCTGACGCATGCGTTGGTACGTGTCGACGATGCGTGTGGTGTTGGTGGCAGGTTGTGACGTGTATGCGGAGCGTGTTGGTGTACTTTCCTGTGGTCGGAAGGGTCGTGAGTGCTGTTTCGAGTGCTCCGACGTCTACGACGGTTTGCTACCTTTTGCTACCTTTTGCTACTTTTGCTACCTTTTGCTACTTTTGCTACCTTTTGCTACCTTTTGCTACCTTTTGCGACTGTGTCTGACGCATGCGTTGGTACGTGTCGACGATGCGTGTGGTGTTGGTGGCAGGTTGTGACGTGTATGCGGAGCGTGTTGGTGTACTTTCCTGTGGTCGGAAGGGTCGTGAGTGCTGTTTCTGACTGTCTCGACGTCGACGACGGTTTTGCTACCTTTTGCTACCTTTTGCTACCTTTTGCGACTGTGTCTGACGCATGCGTTGGTACGTGTCGACGATGCGTGTGGTGTTGGTGGCAGGTTGTGACGTGTATGCGGAGCGTGTTGGTGTACTTTCCTGTGGTCGGAAGGGTCGTGAGTGCTGTTTCGGACTGCTCCGACGTCAACGACGGTTTGCTACCTTTTGCTACCTTTTGCTACCTTTTGCTATCTTTTGCTACCTTTTGCTATCTTTTGCTATCTTTTGCTACCTTTTGCTACCTTTTGCTACCTTTTGCTCTTTTGCTACCTTTTGCTATTTTTGCTATCTTTTGCTATCTTTTGCTACCTTTTGCTACCTTTTGCTACCTTTTGCGACTGTGTCTGACGCATGCGTTGGTACGTGTCGACGATGCGTGTGGTGTTGGTGGCAGGTTGTGACGTGTATGCGGAGCGTGTTGGTGTACTTTCCTGTGGTCGGAAGGGTCGTGAGTGCTGTTTCTGACTGTCTCCGACGTCTTACGACGGTTTGCTACTTTTGCTACCTTTTGCTACCTTTTGCTATTTTGCTACCTTTTGCTACCTTTTGCTACCTTTTGCTACCTTTTGCTACCTTTTGCTACCTTTTGCGACTGTGTCTGACGCATGCGTTGGTACGTGTCGACGATGCGTGTGGTGTTGGTGGCAGGTTGTGACGTGTATGCGGAGCGTGTTGGTGTACTTTCCTGTGGTCGGAAGGGTCGTGAGTGCTGTTTCTGACTGTCTCGGACGTCGACGACGGTTTGCTACCTTTTGCTACCTTTTGCTACCTTTTGCGACTGTGTCTGACGCATGCGTTGGTACGTGTCGACGATGCGTGTGGTGTTGGTGGCAGGTTGTGACGTGTATGCGGAGCGTGTTGGTGTACTTTCCTGTGGTCGGAAGGGTCGTGAGTGCTGTTTCGGACTGCTCGACGTCTTACGACGGTTTGCTACCTTTTGCTACCTTTTGCTACCTTTTGCTACCTTTTGCTACCTTTTGCTACCTTTTGCGACTGTGTCTGACGCATGCGTTGGTACGTGTCGACGATGCGTGTGGTGTTGGTGGCAGGTTGTGACGTGTATGCGGAGCGTGTTGGTGTACTTTCTGTGGTCGGAAGGGTCGTGAGTGCTGTTTCTGACTGTCTCCGAGTCTTACGACGGTTTGCTACCTTTTGCTACCTTTGCTACCTTTTGCTACCTTTTGCTATCTTTTGCTACTTTTGCTACCTTTTGCTACCTTTTGCTACCTTTTGCGACTGTGTCTGACGCATGCGTTGGTACGTGTCGACGATGCGTGTGGTGTTGGTGTCATGTGCGACGTGTATGCGGAGCGTGTTGGTGTACTTTCCTGTGGTCGGAAGGGTCGTGAGTGCTGTTTCTGACTGTCTCCGGACGTCTTACGACGGTTTGCTACCTTTTGCTATCTTTTGCTACCTTTTGCTACCTTTTGCTACCTTTTGTGACTTGTCTGACGCATGCGTTGGTACGTGTCGACGATGCGTGTGGTGTCGGTGGCAGGTTGTGACGTGTATGCCGAGCGTGTTGGTGTACTTTCTTGTGGTCGGAAGGGTTGTGCGGGCTGTTTCGGACTGTCTCGGACGTCGACGACGGTTTGCTACCTTTTGCTATCTTTTGCTACCTTTTGCTACCTTTTGCTACCTTTTGCGACTGTGTCTGACGCATGCGTTGGTACGTGTCGACGATGCGTGTGGTGTTGGTGGCAGGTTGCGACGTGTATGCGGAGCGTGTTGGTGTACTTTCCTGTGGTCGGAAGGGTCGTGAGTGCTGTTTCGGACTGTCTCGACGTCGACGACGGTTTGCTACCTTTTGCTATCTTTTGCTACCTTTTGCTACCTTTTGCTACCTTTTGCGACTGTGTCTGACGCATGCGTTGGTACGTGTCGACGATGCGTGTGGTGTTGGTGGCAGGTTGCGACGTGTATGCGGAGCGTGTTGGTGTACTTTCCTGTGGTCGGAAGGGTCGTGAGTGCTGTTTCTGACTGTCTCCGACGTCGACGACGGTTTGCTACCTTTTGCTACCTTTTGCTACCTTTTGCTACCTTTTGCTATCTTTTGCTATCTTTTGCTACCTTTTGCTACCTTTTGCTACCTTTTGCGACTGTGTCTGACGCATGCGTTGGTACGTGTCGACGATGCGTGTGGTGTTGGTGGCAGGTTGTAACGTGTATGCGGAGCGTGTTGGTGTACTTTCCTGTGGTCGGAAGGGTCGTGAGTGCTGTTTCTGACTGTCTCGGACGTCTTACGACGGTTTGCTACCTTTTGCTACCTTTTGCTAGTACCTTTTGCTACCTTTTGCTACCTTTTGCTATCTTTTGCTATCTTTTGCTACCTTTTGCTACCTTTTGCTACCTTTTGTGACTGTGTCTGACGCATGCGTTGGTACGTGTCGACGATGCGTGTGGTGTTGGTGGCAGGTTGTGACGTGTATGCGGAGCGTGTTGGTGTACTTTCCTGTGGTCGGAAGGGTCGTGAGTGCTGTTTCTGACTGTCTCGGACGTCGACGACGGTTTGCTTTGCTACCTTTTGTACCTTTTGCTACCTTTGCTACCTTTTGCTACCTTTTGCTATCTTTTGCTACCTTTTGCTACCTTTTGCTACCTTTTGCGACTGTGTCTGACGCATGCGTTGGTACGTGTCGACGATGCGTGTGGTGTTGGTGGCAGGTTGCGACGTGTATGCGGAGCGTGTTGGTGTACTTTCCTGTGGTCGGAAGGGTCGTGAGTGCTGTTTCGGACTGTCTCGACGTCGACGACGGTTTGCTACCTTTTGCTACCTTTTGCTACCTTTTGCTACCTTTTGCTACCTTTTGCTACCTTTTGCTACCTTTTGCGACTGTGTCTGACGCATGCGTTGGTACGTGTCGACGATGCGTGTGGTGTTGGTGGCAGGTTGCGACGTGTATGCGGAGCGTGTTGGTGTACTTTCCTGTGGTCGGAAGGGTCGTGAGTGCTGTTTCTGACTGTCTCCGACGTCTTACGACGGTTTGCTACCTTTGCTACCTTTTGCTACCTTTTGCTACCTTTTGCTATCTTTTGCATCTTTTGCTACCTTTTGCTACCTTTTGCTACCTTTTGCGACTGTGTCTGACGCATGCGTTGGTACGTGTCGACGATGCGTGTGGTGTTGGTGGCAGGTTGTGACGTGTATGCGGAGCGTGTTGGTGTACTTTCCTGTGGTCGGAAGGGTCGTGAGTGCTGTTTCTGACTGTCTCGGACGTACGACGGTTTGACTTTGCTACCTTTTGCTACCTTTTGCTACCTTTTGCTACCTTTTGCTACCTTTTGCTATCTTTACCTTTTGCTACCTTTTGCTACCTTTTGCTACCTTTGTGACTGTGTCTGACGCATGCGTTGGTACGTGTCGACGATGCGTGTGGTGTTGGTGCTGTGACGTGTATGCGGAGCGTGTTGGTGTACTTTCCTGTGGTCGGAAGGGTCGTGAGTGCTGTTTCTGAGTGCTCCGACGTCTTACGACGGTTTGCTACCTTTTGCTACCTTTTGCTACCTTTTGCTACCTTTTGCTACTTTTGCTACCTTTTGCTACCTTTGCTCCTTTTGTACTTTGACCTGTTTGCTACTTTTGTACTTTTGTACCTTTTGTACCTTTTGCTACTTTGCTACCTTTTGCTACCTTTTGCTACCTTTTGCTACCTTTTGCTACCTTTTGCTACCTTTTGCTACCTTTTGCGACTGTGTCTGACGCATGCGTTGGTACGTGTCGACGATGCGTGTGGTGTTGGTGGCAGGTTGTGACGTGTATGCGGAGCGTGTTGGTGTACTTTCCTGTGGTCGGAAGGGTCGTGAGTGCTGTTTCTGACTGTCTCCGACGTCTACGACTTTTGCTACCTTTTGCTACCTTTTGCTACCTTTTGCGACTGTGTCTGACGCATGCGTTGGTACGTGTCGACGATGCGTGTGGTGTTGGTGGCAGGTTGTGACGTGTATGCGGAGCGTGTTGGTGTACTTTCCTGTGGTCGGAAGGGTCGTGAGTGCTGTTTCTGACTGTCTCGGACGTCGACGACGGTTTGCTACCTGTACCTTTTGCTACGCTACCTTTTGCTACCTTTTGCTACCTTTTGCTACCTTTTGCTACCTTTTGCGACTGTGTCTGACGCATGCGTTGGTACGTGTCGACGATGCGTGTGGTGTTGGTGGCAGGTTGTGACGTGTATGCGGAGCGTGTTGGTGTACTTTCCTGTGGTCGGAAGGGTCGTGAGTGCTGTTTCGAGTGCTCGACGTCGACGACGGTTTGCTACCTTTTGCTACCTTTTGCTACCTTTTGCTACCTTTTGCTACCTTTTGCTACCTTTTGCTACCTTTTGACCTTTTGCGACTGTGTCTGACGCATGCGTTGGTACGTGTCGACGATGCGTGTGGTGTTGGTGGCAGGTTGTGACGTGTATGCGGAGCGTGTTGGTGTACTTTCCTGTGGTCGGAAGGGTCGTGAGTGCTGTTTCTGACTGTCTCGACGTTTACGACCGGTTTGCTACCTTTTGCTACCTTTTGCGACTGTGTCTGACGCATGCGTTGGTACGTGTCGACGATGCGTGTGGTGTTGGTGGCAGGTTGTGACGTGTATGCGGAGCGTGTTGGTGTACTTTCCTGTGGTCGGAAGGGTCGTGAGTGCTGTTTCTGACTGCTCCGACGTCTACGACGGTTTGCTACCTTTTGCTACCTTTTGCTACTTGCTACTTTTGCTACCTTTTGCTACCTTTTGCTACCTTTTGCTACCTTTTGCTACCTTTTGCGACTGTGTCTGACGCATGCGTTGGTACGTGTCGACGATGCGTGTGGTGTTGGTGGCAGGTTGTGACGTGTATGCGGAGCGTGTTGGTGTTTCCTGTGGTCGGAAGGGTCGTGAGTGCTGTTTCTGACTGTCTCCGACGTCGACGACGGTTTGCTACCTTTTGCTACCTTTTGCTACCTTTTGCTACCTTTTGCTACCTTTTGCTACCTTTTGCGACTGTGTCTGACGCATGCGTTGGTACGTGTCGACGATGCGTGTGGTGTTGGTGGCAGGTTGTGACGTGTATGCGGAGCGTGTTGGTGTACTTTCCTGTGGTCGGAAGGGTCGTGAGTGCTGTTTCTGACTGTCTCGACGTCGACGACGGTTTGCTACCTTTTGCTACCTTTTGCTACCTTTTGCTACCTTTTGCTACCTTTTGCTACCTTTTGCTACCTTTTGCGACTGTGTCTGACGCATGCGTTGGTACGTGTCGACGATGCGTGTGGTGTTGGTGGCAGGTTGTGACGTGTATGCGGAGCGTGTTGGTGTACTTTCCTGTGGTCGGAAGGGTCGTGAGTGCTGTTTCTGACTGTCTCGACGTCTTACGACGGTTTGCTACTTTTGCTACCTTTTGCTACCTTTTGCTACCTTTTGCTACCTTTTGCTACCTTTTGCTACCTTTTGCTACTTTTGCGACTGTGTCTGACGCATGCGTTGGTACGTGTCGACGATGCGTGTGGTGTTGGTGGCAGGTTGTGACGTGTATGCGGAGCGTGTTGGTGTACTTTCCTGTGGTCGGAAGGGTCGTGAGTGCTGTTTCTGACTGTCTCGGACGTCTTACGACGGTTTGCTACCTGTACTTTGCTACCTTTTGCTACCTTTTGCTACCTTTTGCTACCTTTTGACACCTTTTGCTACCTTTTGCTACTTTGCTACCTTTTGCGACTGTGTCTGACGCATGCGTTGGTACGTGTCGACGATGCGTGTGGTGTTGGTGGCAGGTTGTGACGTGTATGCGGAGCGTGTTGGTGTACTTTCCTGTGGTCGGAAGGGTCGTGAGTGCTGTTTCTGACTGTCTCGACGTCGACGACGGTTTGCTACCTTTTGCTACCTTTTGCTACCTTTTGCTACCTTTTGCTACTTTTGCTACCTTTTGCTACCTTTTGCTACCTTTTGCTACCTTTTGCGACTGTGTCTGACGCATGCGTTGGTACGTGTCGACGATGCGTGTGGTGTTGGTGGCAGGTTGTGACGTGTATGCGGAGCGTGTGGTGTACTTTCCTGTGGTCGGAAGGGTCGTGAGTGCTGTTTCTGAGTGCTCGACTTCGACGACGGTTTGCTACCTTTTGCTACCTTTTGCTTTTGCTACCTTTTGCTACCTTTTGCGACTGTGTCTGACGCATGCGTTGGTACGTGTCGACGATGCGTGTGGTGTTGGTGGCAGGTTGTGACGTGTATGCGGAGCGTGTTGGTGTACTTTCCTGTGGTCGGAAGGGTCGTGAGTGCTGTTTCTGACTGTCTCGGACGTCTTACGACGGTTTGCTACCTTTTGCTACTTTTGCTACCTTTTGCTACCTTTTGCTACCTTTTGCGACTGTGTTGACGCATGCGTTGGTACGTGTCGACGATGCGTGTGGTGTTGGTGGCAGGTTGTGACGTGTATGCGGAGCGTGTTGGTGTACTTTCCTGTGGTCGGAAGGGTCGTGAGTGCTGTTTCGGAGTGGCTCCGACGTCTTACGACGGTTTGCTACCTTTTGCTACCTTTTGCTACCTTTTGCTACCTTTTGCTACCTTTTGCGACTGTGTCTGACGCATGCGTTGGTACGTGTCGACGATGCGTGTGGTGTTGGTGGCAGGTTGACGTGTATGCGGAGCGTGTTGGTGTACTTTCCTGTGGTCGGAAGGGTCGTGAGTGCTGTTTCGGACTGTCTCCGACGTCTTACGACGGTTGTACCTTTTGCTACCTTTTGCTACCTTTTGCTACCTTTTGCTACCTTTTGCTACCTTTTGCTACCTTTTGCTACCTTTTGCGACTGTGTCTGACGCATGCGTTGGTACGTGTCGACGATGCGTGTGGTGTTGGTGGCAGGTTGCGACGTGTATGTGGAGCGTGTTGGTGTTACTTTCCTGTGGTCGGAAGGGTCGTGGTGCTGTTTCGGAGTGTCCGACGTCTTACGACTTTTGCTACCTTTTGCTACCTTTTGCTACCTTTTGCTACCTTTTGCGACTGTGCTGACGCATGCGTTGGTACGTGTCGACGATGCGTGTGGTGTTGGTGGCAGGTTGCGACGTGTATGCGAGCGTGTTGGTGTACTTTCCTGTGGTCGGAAGGGTCGTGAGTGCTGTTTCGGACTGTCTCCGGACGTCTTACGACGGTTTGCTACCTTTTGCTACCTTTTGCTACCTTTTGCGACTGTGCTGACGCATGCGTTGGTACGTGTCGACGATGCGTGTGGTGTTGGTGGTCATGTAGCGACGTGTATGTGGAGCGTGTTGGTGTACTTTCCTGTGGTCGGAAGGGTCGTGACGGCTGTTTCGGAGTGGCTCTACGTCGAGACGGTTTGCTACCTTTTGCTACCTTTTGCTACATTTGCTACCTTTTGCGACTGTGTCTGACGCATGCGTTGGTAGTGTCGACGATGCGTGTGGTGTTGGTGGCAGGTTGTGACGTGTATGCGGAGCGTGTTGGTGTACTTTCTGTGGTCGGAAGGGTCGTGACGTGCTGTTTTGACTGTCTCGGACGTCTTACGACGGTTTGCTACCTTTTGCTACTTTTGCTACCTTTTGCGACTGTGTCTGACGCATGCGTTGGTACGTGTCGACGATGCGTGTGGTGTTGGTGGCAGGTTGTGACGTGTATGCGGAGCGTGTTGGTGTACTTTCCTGTGGTCGGAAGGGTAGTGAGGCTGTTTCGGAGTGCTCCG
>JAKVDI010000279.1:7500-20798 GCA_022836835.1 Pythium insidiosum | reverse complement strand
CTGAGCACACCAAGTGCAGGTAAATTACCGACGCCACCACACAAACCACTCGCGACACGACTGCCGACGGTCTACACGGTGTCCACATGACGTGGAGACATGGCTGCGACGGTTGCGTGGGTCGGTGCATGCGTGTGTGCTGGTGTGGGGTCGTCGGTGTCGTCGGTGTTGGTCAGGAATATTTTTGTTTGCATCGCAATGGCCGTGAGCACACCAAGTGCAGGTAAATTACCGACGCCACCACACAAACCACTCGCGACACGACTGCCGACGGTCTACACGGTGTCCACATGACGTGGAGACATGGCTGCGACGGTTGCGTGGGTCGGTGCATGCGTGTGTGTGGTGTGGGGTCGTCGGTGTCGTCGGTGTTGGTCAGGAATATTTTTGTTTGCATCGCAATGGCCGTGAGCACACCAAGTGCAGGTAAATTACCGACGCCACCACACAAACCACTCGCGACACGACTGCCGACGGTCTACACGGTGTCCACATGACGTGGAGACATGGCTGCGACGGTTGCGTGGGTCGGTGCATGCGTGTGTGCTGGTGTGGGGTCGTCGGTGTCGTCGGTGTTGGTCAGGAATATTTTTGTTTGCATCGCAATGGCCGTGAGCACACCAAGTGCAGGTAAATTACCGACGCCACCACACAAACCACTCGCGACACGACTGCCGACGGTCTACACGGTGTCCACATGACGTGGAGACATGGCTGCGACGGTTGCGTGGGTCGGTGCATGCGTGTGTGCTGGTGTGGGGTCGTCGGTGTCGTCGGTGTTGGTCAGGAATATTTTTGTTTGCATCGCAATGGCCGTGAGCACACCAAGTGCAGGTAAATTACCGACGCCACCACACAAACCACTCGCGACACGACTGCCGACGGTCTACACGGTGTCCACATGACGTGGAGACATGGCTGCGACGGTTGCGTGGGTCGGTGCATGCGTGTGTGCTGGTGTGGGGTCGTCGGTGTCGTCGGTGTTGGTCAGGAATATTTTTGTTTGCATCGCAATGGCCGTGAGCACACCAAGTGCAGGTAAATTACCGACGCCACCACACAAACCACTCGCGACACGACTGCCGACGGTCTACACGGTGTCCACATGACGTGGAGACATGGCTGCGACGGTTGCGTGGGTCGGTGCATGCGTGTGTGCTGGTGTGGGGTCGTCGGTGTCGTCGGTGTTGGTCAGGAATATTTTTGTTTGCATCGCAATGGCCGTGAGCACACCAAGTGCAGGTAAATTACCGACGCCACCACACAAACCACTCGCGACACGACTGCCGACGGTCTACACGGTGTCCACATGACGTGGAGACATGGCTGCGACGGTTGCGTGGGTCGGTGCATGCGTGTGTGCTGGTGTGGGGTCGTCGGTGTCGTCGGTGTTGGTCAGGAATATTTTTGTTTGCATCGCAATGGCCGTGAGCACACCAAGTGCAGGTAAATTACCGACGCCACCACACAAACCACTCGCGACACGACTGCCGACGGTCTACACGGTGTCCACATGACGTGGAGACATGGCTGCGACGGTTGCGTGGGTCGGTGCATGCGTGTGTGCTGGTGTGGGGTCGTCGGTGTCGTCGGTGTTGGTCAGGAATATTTTTGTTTGCATCGCAATGGCCGTGAGCACACCAAGTGCAGGTAAATTACCGACGCCACCACACAAACCACTCGCGACACGACTGCCGACGGTCTACACGGTGTCCACATGACGTGGAGACATGGCTGCGACGGTTGCGTGGGTCGGTGCATGCGTGTGTGCTGGTGTGGGGTCGTCGGTGTCGTCGGTGTTGGTCAGGAATATTTTTGTTTGCATCGCAATGGCCGTGAGCACACCAAGTGCAGGTAAATTACCGACGCCACCACACAAACCACTCGCGACACGACTGCCGACGGTCTACACGGTGTCCACATGACGTGGAGACATGGCTGCGACGGTTGCGTGGGTCGGTGCATGCGTGTGTTGGTGTGGGGTCGTCGGTGTCGTCGGTGTTGGTCAGGAATATTTTTGTTTGCATCGCAATGGCCGTGAGCACACCAAGTGCAGGTAAATTACCGACGCCACCACACAAACCACTCGCGACACGACTGCCGACGGTCTACACGGTGTCCACATGACGTGGAGACATGGCTGCGACGGTTGCGTGGGTCGGTGCATGCGTGTGTGCTGGTGTGGGGTCGTCGGTGTCGTCGGTGTTGGTCAGGAATATTTTTGTTTGCATCGCAATGGCCGTGAGCACACCAAGTGCAGGTAAATTACCGACGCCACCACACAAACCACTCGCGACACGACTGCCGACGGTCTACACGGTGTCCACATGACGTGGAGACATGGCTGCGACGGTTGCGTGGGTCGGTGCATGCGTGTGTGCTGGTGTGGGGTCGTCGGTGTCGTCGGTGTTGGTCAGGAATATTTTTGTTTGCATCGCAATGGCCGTGAGCACACCAAGTGCAGGTAAATTACCGACGCCACCACACAAACCACTCGCGACACGACTGCCGACGGTCTACACGGTGTCCACATGACGTGGAGACATGGCTGCGACGGTTGCGTGGGTCGGTGCATGCGTGTGTGCTGGTGTGGGGTCGTCGGTGTCGTCGGTGTTGGTCAGGAATATTTTTGTTTGCATCGCAATGGCCGTGAGCACACCAAGTGCAGGTAAATTACCGACGCCACCACACAAACCACTCGCGACACGACTGCCGACGGTCTACACGGTGTCCACATGACGTGGAGACATGGCTGCGACGGTTGCGTGGGTCGGTGCATGCGTGTGTGCTGGTGTGGGGTCGTCGGTGTCGTCGGTGTTGGTCAGGAATATTTTTGTTTGCATCGCAATGGCCGTGAGCACACCAAGTGCAGGTAAATTACCGACGCCACCACACAAACCACTCGCGACACGACTGCCGACGGTCTACACGGTGTCCACATGACGTGGAGACATGGCTGCGACGGTTGCGTGGGTCGGTGCATGCGTGTGTGCTGGTGTGGGGTCGTCGGTGTCGTCGGTGTTGGTCAGGAATATTTTTGTTTGCATCGCAATGGCCGTGAGCACACCAAGTGCAGGTAAATTACCGACGCCACCACACAAACCACTCGCGACACGACTGCCGACGGTCTACACGGTGTCCACATGACGTGGAGACATGGCTGCGACGGTTGCGTGGGTCGGTGCATGCGTGTGTGCTGGTGTGGGGTCGTCGGTGTCGTCGGTGTTGGTCAGGAATATTTTTGTTTGCATCGCAATGGCCGTGAGCACACCAAGTGCAGGTAAATTACCGACGCCACCACACAAACCACTCGCGACACGACTGCCGACGGTCTACACGGTGTCCACATGACGTGGAGACATGGCTGCGACGGTTGCGTGGGTCGGTGCATGCGTGTGTGCTGGTGTGGGGTCGTCGGTGTCGTCGGTGTTGGTCAGGAATATTTTTGTTTGCATCGCAATGGCCGTGAGCACACCAAGTGCAGGTAAATTACCGACGCCACCACACAAACCACTCGCGACACGACTGCCGACGGTCTACACGGTGTCCACATGACGTGGAGACATGGCTGCGACGGTTGCGTGGGTCGGTGCATGCGTGTGTGCTGGTGTGGGGTCGTCGGTGTCGTCGGTGTTGGTCAGGAATATTTTTGTTTGCATCGCAATGGCCGTGAGCACACCAAGTGCAGGTAAATTACCGACGCCACCACACAAACCACTCGCGACACGACTGCCGACGGTCTACACGGTGTCCACATGACGTGGAGACATGGCTGCGACGGTTGCGTGGGTCGGTGCATGCGTGTGTGCTGGTGTGGGGTCGTCGGTGTCGTCGGTGTTGGTCAGGAATATTTTTGTTTGCATCGCAATGGCCGTGAGCACACCAAGTGCAGGTAAATTACCGACGCCACCACACAAACCACTCGCGACACGACTGCCGACGGTCTACACGGTGTCCACATGACGTGGAGACATGGCTGCGACGGTTGCGTGGGTCGGTGCATGCGTGTGTGCTGGTGTGGGGTCGTCGGTGTCGTCGGTGTTGGTCAGGAATATTTTTGTTTGCATCGCAATGGCCGTGAGCACACCAAGTGCAGGTAAATTACCGACGCCACCACACAAACCACTCGCGACACGACTGCCGACGGTCTACACGGTGTCCACATGACGTGGAGACATGGCTGCGACGGTTGCGTGGGTCGGTGCATGCGTGTGTGCTGGTGTGGGGTCGTCGGTGTCGTCGGTGTTGGTCAGGAATATTTTTGTTTGCATCGCAATGGCCGTGAGCACACCAAGTGCAGGTAAATTACCGACGCCACCACACAAACCACTCGCGACACGACTGCCGACGGTCTACACGGTGTCCACATGACGTGGAGACATGGCTGCGACGGTTGCGTGGGTCGGTGCATGCGTGTGTGCTGGTGTGGGGTCGTCGGTGTCGTCGGTGTTGGTCAGGAATATTTTTGTTTGCATCGCAATGGCCGTGAGCACACCAAGTGCAGGTAAATTACCGACGCCACCACACAAACCACTCGCGACACGACTGCCGACGGTCTACACGGTGTCCACATGACGTGGAGACATGGCTGCGACGGTTGCGTGGGTCGGTGCATGCGTGTGTGCTGTGTGTGGGGTCGTCGGTGTCGTCGGTGTTGGTCAGGAATATTTTTGTTTGCATCGCAATGGCCGTGAGCACACCAAGTGCAGGTAAATTACCGACGCCACCACACAAACCACTCGCGACACGACTGCCGACGGTCTACACGGTGTCCACATGACGTGGAGACATGGCTGCGACGGTTGCGTGGGTCGGTGCATGCGTGTGTGCTGGTGTGGGGTCGTCGGTGTCGTCGGTGTTGGTCAGGAATATTTTTGTTTGCATCGCAATGGCCGTGAGCACACCAAGTGCAGGTAAATTACCGACGCCACCACACAAACCACTCGCGACACGACTGCCGACGGTCTACACGGTGTCCACATGACGTGGAGACATGGCTGCGACGGTTGCGTGGGTCGGTGCATGCGTGTGTGCTGGTGTGGGGTCGTCGGTGTCGTCGGTGTTGGTCAGGAATATTTTTGTTTGCATCGCAATGGCCGTGAGCACACCAAGTGCAGGTAAATTACCGACGCCACCACACAAACCACTCGCGACACGACTGCCGACGGTCTACACGGTGTCCACATGACGTGGAGACATGGCTGCGACGGTTGCGTGGGTCGGTGCATGCGTGTGTGCTGGTGTGGGGTCGTCGGTGTCGTCGGTGTTGGTCAGGAATATTTTTGTTTGCATCGCAATGGCCGTGAGCACACCAAGTGCAGGTAAATTACCGACGCCACCACACAAACCACTCGCGACACGACTGCCGACGGTCTACACGGTGTCCACATGACGTGGAGACATGGCTGCGACGGTTGCGTGGGTCGGTGCATGCGTGTGTGCTGGTGTGGGGTCGTCGGTGTCGTCGGTGTTGGTCAGGAATATTTTTGTTTGCATCGCAATGGCCGTGAGCACACCAAGTGCAGGTAAATTACCGACGCCACCACACAAACCACTCGCGACACGACTGCCGACGGTCTACACGGTGTCCACATGACGTGGAGACATGGCTGCGACGGTTGCGTGGGTCGGTGCATGCGTGTGTGCTGGTGTGGGGTCGTCGGTGTCGTCGGTGTTGGTCAGGAATATTTTTGTTTGCATCGCAATGGCCGTGAGCACACCAAGTGCAGGTAAATTACCGACGCCACCACACAAACCACTCGCGACACGACTGCCGACGGTCTACACGGTGTCCACATGACGTGGAGACATGGCTGCGACGGTTGCGTGGGTCGGTGCATGCGTGTGTGCTGGTGTGGGGTCGTCGGTGTCGTCGGTGTTGGTCAGGAATATTTTTGTTTGCATCGCAATGGCCGTGAGCACACCAAGTGCAGGTAAATTACCGACGCCACCACACAAACCACTCGCGACACGACTGCCGACGGTCTACACGGTGTCCACATGACGTGGAGACATGGCTGCGACGGTTGCGTGGGTCGGTGCATGCGTGTGTGCTGGTGTGGGGTCGTCGGTGTCGTCGGTGTTGGTCAGGAATATTTTTGTTTGCATCGCAATGGCCGTGAGCACACCAAGTGCAGGTAAATTACCGACGCCACCACACAAACCACTCGCGACACGACTGCCGACGGTCTACACGGTGTCCACATGACGTGGAGACATGGCTGCGACGGTTGCGTGGGTCGGTGCATGCGTGTGTGCTGGTGTGGGGTCGTCGGTGTCGTCGGTGTTGGTCAGGAATATTTTTGTTTGCATCGCAATGGCCGTGAGCACACCAAGTGCAGGTAAATTACCGACGCCACCACACAAACCACTCGCGACACGACTGCCGACGGTCTACACGGTGTCCACATGACGTGGAGACATGGCTGCGACGGTTGCGTGGGTCGGTGCATGCGTGTGTGCTGGTGTGGGGTCGTCGGTGTCGTCGGTGTTGGTCAGGAATATTTTTGTTTGCATCGCAATGGCCGTGAGCACACCAAGTGCAGGTAAATTACCGACGCCACCACACAAACCACTCGCGACACGACTGCCGACGGTCTACACGGTGTCCACATGACGTGGAGACATGGCTGCGACGGTTGCGTGGGTCGGTGCATGCGTGTGTGCTGGTGTGGGGTCGTCGGTGTCGTCGGTGTTGGTCAGGAATATTTTTGTTTGCATCGCAATGGCCGTGAGCACACCAAGTGCAGGTAAATTACCGACGCCACCACACAAACCACTCGCGACACGACTGCCGACGGTCTACACGGTGTCCACATGACGTGGAGACATGGCTGCGACGGTTGCGTGGGTCGGTGCATGCGTGTGTGCTGGTGTGGGGTCGTCGGTGTCGTCGGTGTTGGTCAGGAATATTTTTGTTTGCATCGCAATGGCCGTGAGCACACCAAGTGCAGGTAAATTACCGACGCCACCACACAAACCACTCGCGACACGACTGCCGACGGTCTACACGGTGTCCACATGACGTGGAGACATGGCTGCGACGGTTGCGTGGGTCGGTGCATGCGTGTGTGCTGGTGTGGGGTCGTCGGTGTCGTCGGTGTTGGTCAGGAATATTTTTGTTTGCATCGCAATGGCCGTGAGCACACCAAGTGCAGGTAAATTACCGACGCCACCACACAAACCACTCGCGACACGACTGCCGACGGTCTACACGGTGTCCACATGACGTGGAGACATGGCTGCGACGGTTGCGTGGGTCGGTGCATGCGTGTGTGCTGGTGTGGGGTCGTCGGTGTCGTCGGTGTTGGTCAGGAATATTTTTGTTTGCATCGCAATGGCCGTGAGCACACCAAGTGCAGGTAAATTACCGACGCCACCACACAAACCACTCGCGACACGACTGCCGACGGTCTACACGGTGTCCACATGACGTGGAGACATGGCTGCGACGGTTGCGTGGGTCGGTGCATGCGTGTGTGCTGGTGTGGGGTCGTCGGTGTCGTCGGTGTTGGTCAGGAATATTTTTGTTTGCATCGCAATGGCCGTGAGCACACCAAGTGCAGGTAAATTACCGACGCCACCACACAAACCACTCGCGACACGACTGCCGACGGTCTACACGGTGTCCACATGACGTGGAGACATGGCTGCGACGGTTGCGTGGGTCGGTGCATGCGTGTGTGCTGGTGTGGGGTCGTCGGTGTCGTCGGTGTTGGTCAGGAATATTTTTGTTTGCATCGCAATGGCCGTGAGCACACCAAGTGCAGGTAAATTACCGACGCCACCACACAAACCACTCGCGACACGACTGCCGACGGTCTACACGGTGTCCACATGACGTGGAGACATGGCTGCGACGGTTGCGTGGGTCGGTGCATGCGTGTGTGCTGGTGTGGGGTCGTCGGTGTCGTCGGTGTTGGTCAGGAATATTTTTGTTTGCATCGCAATGGCCGTGAGCACACCAAGTGCAGGTAAATTACCGACGCCACCACACAAACCACTCGCGACACGACTGCCGACGGTCTACACGGTGTCCACATGACGTGGAGACATGGCTGCGACGGTGCGTGGGTCGGTGCATGCGTGTGTGCTTGTGTGGGGTCGTCGGTGTCGTCGGTGTTGGTCAGAATATTTTTGTTTGCATCGCAATGGCCGTGAGCACACCAAGTGCAGGTAAATTACCGACGCCACCACACAAACCACTCGCGACACGACTGCCGACGGTCTACACGGTGTCCACATGACGTGGAGACATGGCTGCGACGGTTGCGTGGGTCGGTGCATGCGTGTGTGCTTGTGTGGGGTCGTCGGTGTCGTCGGTGTTGGTCAGGAATATTTTTGTTTGCATCGCAATGGCCGTGAGCACACCAAGTGCAGGTAAATTACCGACGCCACCACACAAACCACTCGCGACACGACTGCCGACGGTCTACACGGTGTCCACATGACGTGGAGACATGGCTGCGACGGTTGCGTGGGTCGGTGCATGCGTGTGTGCTGGTGTGGGGTCGTCGGTGTCGTCGGTGTTGGTCAGGAATATTTTTGTTTGCATCGCAATGGCCGTGAGCACACCAAGTGCAGGTAAATTACCGACGCCACCACACAAACCACTCGCGACACGACTGCCGACGGTCTACACGGTGTCCACATGACGTGGAGACATGGCTGCGACGGTTGCGTGGGTCGGTGCATGCGTGTGTGCTGGTGTGGGGTCGTCGGTGTCGTCGGTGTTGGTCAGGAATATTTTTGTTTGCATCGCAATGGCCGTGAGCACACCAAGTGCAGGTAAATTACCGACGCCACACACAAACCACTCGCGACACGACTGCCGACGGTCTACACGGTGTCCACATGACGTGGAGACATGGCTGCGACGGTTGCGTGGGTCGGTGCATGCGTGTGTGCTTGTGTGGGGTCGTCGGTGTCGTCGGTGTTGGTCAGGAATATTTTTGTTTGCATCGCAATGGCCGTGAGCACACCAAGTGCAGGTAAATTACCGACGCCACCACACAAACCACTCGCGACACGACTGCCGACGGTCTACACGGTGTCCACATGACGTGGAGACATGGCTGCGACGGTTGCGTGGGTCGGTGCATGCGTGTGTGCTGGTGTGGGGTCGTCGGTGTCGTCGGTGTTGGTCAGGAATATTTTTGTTTGCATCGCAATGGCCGTGAGCACACCAAGTGCAGGTAAATTACCGACGCCACCACACAAACCACTCGCGACACGACTGCCGACGGTCTACACGGTGTCCACATGACGTGGAGACATGGCTGCGACGGTTGCGTGGGTCGGTGCATGCGTGTGTGCTTGTGTGGGGTCGTCGGTGTCGTCGGTGTTGGTCAGGAATATTTTTGTTTGCATCGCAATGGCCGTGAGCACACCAAGTGCAGGTAAATTACCGACGCCACCACACAAACCACTCGCGACACGACTGCCGACGGTCTACACGGTGTCCACATGACGTGGAGACATGGCTGCGACGGTTGCGTGGGTCGGTGCATGCGTGTGTGCTTGTGTGGGGTCGTCGGTGTCGTCGGTGTTGGTCAGGAATATTTTTGTTTGCATCGCAATGGCCGTGAGCACACCAAGTGCAGGTAAATTACCGACGCCACCACACAAACCACTCGCGACACGACTGCCGACGGTCTACACGGTGTCCACATGACGTGGAGACATGGCTGCGACGGTTGCGTGGGTCGGTGCATGCGTGTGTGCTGGTGTGGGGTCGTCGGTGTCGTCGGTGTTGGTCAGGAATATTTTTGTTTGCATCGCAATGGCCGTGAGCACACCAAGTGCAGGTAAATTACCGACGCCACCACACAAACCACTCGCGACACGACTGCCGACGGTCTACACGGTGTCCACATGACGTGGAGACATGGCTGCGACGGTTGCGTGGGTCGGTGCATGCGTGTGTGCTGGTGTGGGGTCGTCGGTGTCGTCGGTGTTGGTCAGGAATATTTTTGTTTGCATCGCAATGGCCGTGAGCACACCAAGTGCAGGTAAATTACCGACGCCACCACACAAACCACTCGCGACACGACTGCCGACGGTCGACACGGTGTCCACATGACGTGGAGACAATGGTTGAGATTTTTGTTGCCGGGGCGAGCTTACGCGTGATCACGTCGTGACTGCATGGAAGAAGTGAATCGATGATGTACATACTATTCCGTCCGCGGGCGATGTGCCAGCATTCAGTGTTGGGTTCTTTATGTTGTATAATGTCATAACTTCGTGATGCTGTTCGGTTTGGTTGTGTTGATGCAACTGATGGCGTTCATCCGCCGATATGGATTACTCCCATCGGCGAGGGTGAGAAAGGGTAACCGAAAGGCCTCTATTCCAGCAAGTCGTTCGTCTGAGCTGCAGCCATCGCCAGTGCTGGCAGATGAATTCGGGCGTGACTGCTTGCTTTCTGGGAACCGCTCGACCGTTGCTGTTGCCCGTTTTGCCAGCGGTGTACAATGCGTAACAGGGCTGGTGGTAGGAAGTTCAGAGGTGTTCAGCCACGTGCCAAATCAGTTGGGGGCGCGGATGACAATCTGTGCACCTATTAACCCATCCTTCTGGTAATAATTCCCCGCATGCAGCCTCTAATGCTGAGCCTGTGCAAATCTAACCCCAGTGATCGCGAAACGGGACAGCACTTTGGAGATCATACATGTTTTTCGAGTGTGCGTTTGGATTGTGGAGTGCTTTGCTCTCCTATGGTGTGGATAGTGAATGTAATGACATCGCGCGAGGTCGAGAAACCACTGGCCTACGCCGTTTCCATGTTTTAGTGGGCTAGTGCCAGGTGAAGTTCTGGATCGGTTAAAAGGCCGCATCAACCTCGTGACCTCCGAACAGTTGATGAGCTACGCCTGCACGTCGCCTTCACCCATCGATTTGGATTGTCTTTCACCTCACGGTGTTTTCAAACCAATGAGCACTCATCCAATGAGCCGACAACCGACATGATTCATTCAGCTTCAATCCGGCATGCACTGGCACCGTGGTTGGTCTGTTGATCCAACGATCGGTGGGAAAATGACACACGAGAGCACCCGACGCAAACTAGATTACGCATTATCTTTAAGTGAACGGAAATATGCGAAGGAAGGTAAGTTGCCAGCAGAGGTAATCTGTGAGAGACGACAAGTCGACGCCAAACAAATGCAGGAGCTAGTGAGTTCCCATCCCCCAACAAGAATTCCGTGTATTCATGCCAGAGTCGACTACCTTCAGTTGGTGGTCGCGGTGTTCGTTAATCACACAGAAGCAACCCAACCAGAGTAAACACACTCCTGGTTTAGCTCTCGCCGGGTACATATGTCCACCACCACAGGTTTCCAGCAGTGATATCAAACAATACATTGATTATCTCGTTCTGTGTGTGTGTGTTTGTTGGTGTGTGTTGTGTCATTGTGTGCGCCTTGTGTAGCGCTGTGCGTGTACGAATGCGCAGTTCGCGGTATGGAGTGTGTGTTGCGTTATATGGGAAAAGGTTAAAATTTTGGGTCCCATCCGAAAAAAAGGCGGCGAGTACTTGGTGTAGTTCTGTATCTCGACTCGTAGAGATGCTGGCAACGTGTTTAATGTGTCGTTGGATGCGCCAGGACCATATTAGTGTGCTGGCAAATTTTCAGACCGGTAGGTCAAGTATACTTGGATTTATTATAGGAAATGTATTTCCCTGTTTGAATTCCGATACAAAAATTATTTGTATGGGGTTCTCCTAATGTAGCGACCCCGCCCGTTCAGAAGCTGAGAACACCGTATCCTGTTCGCTCTGCGAATGTAACATGTTTTGTATGACCTGTCTACAGTATCAGCTCATTAGAATACAAAAATCGACTCTCGACCTGATCGACCTCCAGCCGACTCTGCAACAACCAAAACTCCGTACTAGTGTACAACAACCTCCCCCAGCACTCTACACTGCTGTATACGTACTTTCTGTGTATCCCAGACATAGCAAAAGCAAAAAGTTGACAGCACCCGGACTTCCCCGGTGGTCACCCACCCGAGTACTACCCGAGCTTGAGGCTGCTTAACTTCGCAGAGCGAACGGGATACGGTGTTCTCAGCCTAATATGGCCGTCAACGAAGACTATACATATGCATCACGTACCACTCCTTGCATGCAGATATCTTACCGCGACCTCTTTCTGCCTTCCACGACTGCAACTCACCTTAATCGCTCGGACACTTCCAATAGACGGGACGGACCCATCCCATATCACATATCATATGTCATAGTCCACTCAATGAAACTTACCACCACAAAACAACACATACTACGCAAGTAAGATTCAGCATGATGAACGACTAGCAAACCGGACAAACGCTCCCACACACACCCATGCATGTGGAAAACGATTCCCACTTTCACAAGTCACCTCCCGTTCGTCCGTCATAAAAATTACCAAAACTTACTCACACGCTCAACACCAAATATACGTGCAAAAAGCGATATATTCGCCGCACTACGCTGCACAACGACCTTCTCCAGCGCACACAACTGCACCCGGGCATGCTCCCAGTGACGGCACATACCCCCAACACCCGCCAGTCCCTGCCATACCCCGGTATCATAAAAATTTCACCACTCAAAATCCAACTTTTTTTCAGTGTGCACACTTGTCAACCACGTAAGTTTCATGATCCGCGCATGCAACGCCAACTTTGCACACATGGAAAGATGCGCACAGACGTCCTCTACAACCTCATCATACGCCTGTCGCTCACTTGTTTTTTTGTCAACAAAATTTTCCACATTTTCACACCAAAAAATGCACTTTCTCGACATTTTTCACCTCACTCTTTCGCGTCTGCAAAACACACCATTGCATCCCACCAAACATCGATGCACACGTGCATGCGCCTTGCCACAGCGCATCCAACGACACCAAGCCAGCCGCCGTACCTATTATCTGGCAACCACCACGTAAATTTTACCGACCCATTTTTCGACTCGCACCAAAATGCACCTTCCGAAAATCACACACCCGTGAAAACCACCAACGCAGACGCACTTGGACTATCACCAGGGCACTACTAGACACCTTTTGAGCACATCGGAGCAAAGACACACCGGGGTATTCGCAATGCTAGTCGAGATTTACCCCATTTTACCGGGGAACGACACCACTCTCTAGGGGGTCAGGCCCTACCCGACCCCAAAACTTTGCAACCAACCATCGCCAAACTTTGCTCCAGACACCTAGATATATGTTTTCACACACGCTGAACACGATGAAATCAAATGCGAAGCACGCAGACGAACGGAACCCTTTCATTTTTAG
>JAKVDI010000278.1:0-20825 GCA_022836835.1 Pythium insidiosum | reverse complement strand
GGTAGGTGTTGTGTTGTGGTTTTGGTGTTGTGTTGTGTTGATCTAGTTGTTGTTTGTTGTAGGGTGTGGTGTTGTGTTTGTGTGTGTTGTTTGTGGTCGTTTGTGTTTTTGGGTGATTTGTGTGGTAGTATGTGGTTGGTAGGTGTTGCCAAGCGCCGTTGGTTTAGTGGTAAAATATCTCGTTGCCATCGAGATGCCCCGGGTTCGATTCCCGGACGGCGCATCTCTTATGCTCCGCCTCCTCCCGGATGACCGGCGGGGTGCTAGCAACAACTTCTTTCCCACACACTACTCGACAAAACACTTATTACTTACCACACCCATCGACGACACCATCGCAACACACGACTCACCAAAGGTCCTTCTCACAAACACCGTCTCGCATACCCTGCAAACCCACACCGTCCGACTGCTCGCCGCCCACCACCATCACACACTCCTACATATGTATGTATGCATGCTATATGATGTTGTGTACGGATCTACGACCGTACGTCCGCCAAGACCGCGCTTTGTTGTACATCACTGCTATACAAGCACAGCCGTGCGGCCGTCCCACCTCGCCTCGCCAACTCACCGCCAGTGCAGTGCTGTGGCCCATTTCATCTTGTTTTCTGTTTGACACCAGTTTGTGAGTCGGCTGGTTGGTTTCTTTGTGTTTTGTGTTTTGTGTTTTGTGTTTTGTGTTTTGTGTTGTGTGTGTGTTGTGTGTGTGTGTGTGTTTTGGCCGTGGTTCAATACTCGACATACTAGTATGCACCGACGACAACATCTACTCCTTGACGCTGTTGACGCTGTTGACGCTGTTGACGCTGTGGCTGGTGTGGCTGGTGTGGCTGGTGTGAATGCTGTGGATGCTGTGGATGCTAGCCGAGGCCCAGGCCCCTCTGGCTTGACCGCGCAAGTGGAGTGGATTGTATACAGACAAAGTACCTGTCAGTCTCGGCCGTTGTCCCTTTGTTCATGGACATGGAACGATCTCCGCTCCGACTATTGGCGCACTACGACAGTGTACCTACTGGCACGTTCAGGCTCGGCTCGCTCGGCTTGAGACATATAGGGAAGGAAGGCTGCATGTGATCGTGTGCAGCCGATGACATATCAGCGTTGTGTGGTGGCGGCGAGTGTGTGTAAGGAGTGAGTGATGTGGACAGGTGCTTGGAGGGTTGTGCGCGGATGGTAGCGTGTCGTATGTGAGTTGGGTAGTGTGATGTGGTGGGTAAGTGCGTGTTTGTTGGTGTGTGCGTGTGCTCCAGACGAGTGGAAGTGTGGTTGGTTGTTGAGTGTGCGTTGATGTGGGTATGGTGTTGTGTTGTGGTTTTGGTGTTGTGTTGTGTTGATCTAGTTGTTGTTTGTTGTAGGGTGTGGTGTTGTGTGTTGTGTGTGTTGTTTGTGGTCGTTTGTGTTTTTGGGTGATTTGTGTGGTAGTATGTGGTTGGTAGGTGTTGCCAAGCGCCGTTGGTTTAGTGGTAAAATATCTCGTTGCCATCGAGATGCCCCGGGTTCGATTCCCGGACGGCGCATCTCTTATGCTCCGCCTCCTCCCGGATGACCGGCGGGGTGCTAGCAACAACTTCTTTCCCACACACTACTCGACAAAACACTTATTACTTACCACACCCATCGACGACACCATCGCAACACACGACTCACCAAAGGTCCTTCTCACAAACACCGTCTCGCATACCCTGCAAACCCACACCGTCCGACTGCTCGCCGCCCACCACCATCACACACTCCTACATATGTATGTATGCATGCTATATGATGTTGTGTACGGATCTACGACCGTACGTCCGCCAAGACCGCGCTTTGTTGTACATCACTGCTATACAAGCACAGCCGTGCGGCCGTCCCACCTCGCCTCGCCAACTCACCGCCAGTGCAGTGCTGTGGCCCATTTCATCTTGTTTTCTGTTTGACACCAGTTTGTGAGTCGGCTGGTTGGTTTCTTTGTGTTTTGTGTTTGTTTTTGTGTTTTGTGTTTTGTGTTGTTGTGTGTTGTGTGTGTTGTGTGTGTGTTTTTGGCCGTGGTTCAATACTCGACATACTAGTATGCACCGACGACAACATCTACTCCTTGACGCTGTTGACGCTGTTGACGCTGTTGACGCTGTGGCTGGTGTGGCTGGTGTGGCTGGTGTGGCTGGTGTGAATGCTGTGGATGCTGTGGATGCTAGCCGAGGCCCAGGCCCCTCTGGCTTGACCGCGCAAGTGGAGTGGATTGTATACAGACAAAGTACCTGTCAGTCTCGGCCGTTGTCCCTTTGTTCATGGACATGGAACGATCTCCGCTCCGACTATTGGCGCACTACGACAGTGTACCTACTGGCACGTTCAGGCTCGGCTCGCTCGGCTTGAGACATATAGGGAAGGAAGGCTGCATGTGATCGTGTGCAGCCGATGACATATCAGCGTTGTGTGGTGGCGGCGAGTGTGTGTAAGGAGTGAGTGATGTGGACAGGTGCTTGGAGGGTTGTGCGCGGATGGTAGCGTGTCGTATGTGAGTTGGGTAGTGTGATGTGGTGGGTAAGTGCGTGTTTGTTGGTGTGTGCGTGTGCTCCAGACGAGTGGAAGTGTGGTTGGTTGTTGAGTGTGCGTTGATGTGGGTATGGTGTTGTGTTGTGGTTTTGGTGTTGTGTTGTGTTGATCTAGTTGTTGTTTGTTGTAGGGTGTGGTGTTGTGTGTTGTGTGTGTTGTTTGTGGTCGTTTGTGTTTTTGGGTGATTTGTGTGGTAGTATGTGGTTGGTAGGTGTTGCCAAGCGCCGTTGGTTTAGTGGTAAAATATCTCGTTGCCATCGAGATGCCCCGGGTTCGATTCCCGGACGGCGCATCTCTTATGCTCCGCCTCCTCCCGGATGACCGGCGGGGTGCTAGCAACAACTTCTTTCCCACACACTACTCGACAAAACACTTATTACTTACCACACCCATCGACGACACCATCGCAACACACGACTCACCAAAGGTCCTTCTCACAAACACCGTCTCGCATACCCTGCAAACCCACACCGTCCGACTGCTCGCCGCCCACCACCATCACACACTCCTACATATGTATGTATGCATGCTATATGATGTTGTGTACGGATCTACGACCGTACGTCCGCCAAGACCGCGCTTTGTTGTACATCACTGCTATACAAGCACAGCCGTGCGGCCGTCCCACCTCGCCTCGCCAACTCACCGCCAGTGCAGTGCTGTGGCCCATTTCATCTTGTTTTCTGTTTGACACCAGTTTGTGAGTCGGCTGGTTGGTTTCTTTGTGTTTTGTGTTTTGTGTTTTGTGTTTTGTGTTTTGTGTTGTGTGTGTTGTGTGTGTTTTGGCCGTGGTTCAATACTCGACATACTAGTATGCACCGACGACAACATCTACTCCTTGACGCTGTTGACGCTGTTGACGCTGTTGACGCTGTGGCTGGTGTGGCTGGTGTGGCTGGTGTGGCTGGTGTGAATGCTGTGGATGCTGTGGATGCTAGCCGAGGCCCAGGCCCCTCTGGCTTGACCGCGCAAGTGGAGTGGATTGTATACAGACAAAGTACCTGTCAGTCTCGGCCGTTGTCCCTTTGTTCATGGACATGGAACGATCTCCGCTCCGACTATTGGCGCACTACGACAGTGTACCTACTGGCACGTTCAGGCTCGGCTCGCTCGGCTTGAGACATATAGGGAAGGAAGGCTGCATGTGATCGTGTGCAGCCGATGACATATCAGCGTTGTGTGGTGGCGGCGAGTGTGTGTAAGGAGTGAGTGATGTGGACAGGTGCTTGGAGGGTTGTGCGCGGATGGTAGCGTGTCGTATGTGAGTTGGGTAGTGTGATGTGGTGGGTAAGTGCGTGTTTGTTGGTGTGTGCGTGTGCTCCAGACGAGTGGAAGTGTGGTTGGTTGTTGAGTGTGCGTTGATGTGGGTATGGTGTTGTGTTGTGGTTTTGGTGTTGTGTTGTGTTGATCTAGTGTTGTTTGTTGTAGGGTGTGGTGTTGTGTGTTGTGTGTGTTGTTTGTGGTCGTTTGTGTTTTTGGGTGATTTGTGTGGTAGTATGTGGTTGGTAGGTGTTGCCAAGCGCCGTTGGTTTAGTGGTAAAATATCTCGTTGCCATCGAGATGCCCCGGGTTCGATTCCCGGACGGCGCATCTCTTATGCTCCGCCTCCTCCCGGATGACCGGCGGGGTGCTAGCAACAACTTCTTTCCCACACACTACTCGACAAAACACTTATTACTTACCACACCCATCGACGACACCATCGCAACACACGACTCACCAAAGGTCCTTCTCACAAACACCGTCTCGCATACCCTGCAAACCCACACCGTCCGACTGCTCGCCGCCCACCACCATCACACACTACATATGTTGTATGCATGCTATATGATGTTGTGTACGGATCTACGACCGTACGTCCGCCAAGACCGCGCTTTGTTGTACATCACTGCTATACAAGCACAGCCGTGCGGCCGTCCCACCTCGCCTCGCCAACTCACCGCCAGTGCAGTGCTGTGGCCCATTTCATCTTGTTTTCTGTTTGACACCAGTTTGTGAGTCGGCTGGTTGGTTTCTTTGTGTTTTGTGTTTTGTGTTTTGTGTTTTGTGTTGTGTGTTGTGTGTGTTGTGTGTGTTTTGGCCGTGGTTCAATACTCGACATACTAGTATGCACCGACGACAACATCTACTCCTTGACGCTGTTGACGCTGTTGACGCTGTTGACGCTGTGGCTGGTGTGGCTGGTGTGGCTGGTGTGGCTGGTGTGAATGCTGTGGATGCTGTGGATGCTAGCCGAGGCCCAGGCCCCTCTGGCTTGACCGCGCAAGTGGAGTGGATTGTATACAGACAAAGTACCTGTCAGTCTCGGCCGTTGTCCCTTTGTTCATGGACATGGAACGATCTCCGCTCCGACTATTGGCGCACTACGACAGTGTACCTACTGGCACGTTCAGGCTCGGCTCGCTCGGCTTGAGACATATAGGGAAGGAAGGCTGCATGTGATCGTGTGCAGCCGATGACATATCAGCGTTGTGTGGTGGCGGCGAGTGTGTGTAAGGAGTGAGTGATGTGGACAGGTGGTTGGAGGGTTGTGCGCGGATGGTAGCGTGTCGTATGTGAGTTGGGTAGTGTGATGTGGTGGGTAAGTGCGTGTTTGTTGGTGTGTGCGTGTGCTCCAGACGAGTGGAAGTGTGGTTGGTTGTTGAGTGTGCGTTGATGTGGTATGGTGTTGTGTTGTGGTTTTGGTGTTGTGTTGTGTTGATCTAGTTGTTGTTTGTTGTAGGGTGTGGTGTTGTGTGTTGTGTGTGTTGTTTGTGGTCGTTTGTGTTTTTGGGTGATTTGTGTGGTAGTATGTGGTTGGTAGGTGTTGCCAAGCGCCGTTGGTTTAGTGGTAAAATATCTCGTTGCCATCGAGATGCCCCGGGTTCGATTCCCGGACGGCGCATCTCTTATGCTCCGCCTCCTCCCGGATGACCGGCGGGGTGCTAGCAACAACTTCTTTCCCACACACTACTCGACAAAACACTTATTACTTACCACACCCATCGACGACACCATCGCAACACACGACTCACCAAAGGTCCTTCTCACAAACACCGTCTCGCATACCCTGCAAACCCACACCGTCCGACTGCTCGCCGCCCACCACCATCACACACTCCTACATATGTATGTATGCATGCTATATGATGTTGTGTACGGATCTACGACCGTACGTCCGCCAAGACCGCGCTTTGTTGTACATCACTGCTATACAAGCACAGCCGTGCGGCCGTCCCACCTCGCCTCGCCAACTCACCGCCAGTGCAGTGCTGTGGCCCATTTCATCTTGTTTTCTGTTTGACACCAGTTTGTGAGTCGGCTGGTTGGTTTCTTTGTGTTTTGTGTTTTGTGTTTTGTGTTTTGTGTTTTGTGTTTTGTGTTGTGTGTTGTGTGTGTTGTGTGTGTTTTGGCCGTGGTTCAATACTCGACATACTAGTATGCACCGACGACAACATCTACTCCTTGACGCTGTTGACGCTGTTGACGCTGTTGACGCTGTTGACGCTGTTGACGCTGTGGCTGGTGTGGCTGGTGTGAATGCTGTGGATGCTGTGGATGCTAGCCGAGGCCCAGGCCCCTCTGGCTTGACCGCGCAAGTGGAGTGGATTGTATACAGACAAAGTACCTGTCAGTCTCGGCCGTTGTCCCTTTGTTCATGGACATGGAACGATCTCCGCTCCGACTATTGGCGCACTACGACAGTGTACCTACTGGCACGTTCAGGCTCGGCTCGCTCGGCTTGAGACATATAGGGAAGGAAGGCTGCATGTGATCGTGTGCAGCCGATGACATATCAGCGTTGTGTGGTGGCGGCGAGTGTGTGTAAGGAGTGAGTGATGTGGACAGGTGGTTGGAGGGTTGTGCGCGGATGGTAGCGTGTCGTATGTGAGTTGGGTAGTGTGATGTGGTGGGTAAGTGCGTGTTTGTTGGTGTGTGCGTGTGCTCCAGACGAGTGGAAGTGTGGTTGGTTGTTGAGTGTGCGTTGATGTGGGTATGGTGTTGTGTTGTGGTTTTGGTGTTGTGTTGTGTTGATCTAGTTGTTGTTTGTTGTAGGGTGTGGTGTTGTGTGTTGTGTGTGTTGTTTGTGGTCGTTTGTGTTTTTGGGTGATTTGTGTGGTAGTATGTGGTTGGTAGGTGTTGCCAAGCGCCGTTGGTTTAGTTGAAGAAGTCTGTATTTAATGAAATACGACAATTATGACTTCTAATCTAACCTCGTCACTATAAAAATGTATGGTATAGTGTACACGAGTGTAACGAGGTGGTGATGAGATGTCGACTTGGACGGTTTGGGAACACTTGGTCATACCTTGCGAACGTTGAGTGCCGATTGGCTCAGTCGGTTGAGTGCCAGCATGGTGTGCTGGCGGTCGCGGGTTCGATTCCCGGCGGAGTGAAAACTCGCGTATCGGTTTCGGGAGGGTTTGTAGGTCCATGCCTGCTTCGGAAGATCGCGCCGTTAGGTGCCGGGCGCCGGGGGGGTCCAGTGGGTACAGATCCAAACGATACCATCGTATGCGAGATCACCGCGTTGTCCACCACCATACCACAAACAAGGACGGTGAATACCGTTATGCCAAAAACCGCACTTGCAATAGCTTTTTGTTGCTTCGGATGAAAGCTCCAAGTGACCGCGTCCCCGCAAGCGCTTCCAGAACCAACAACAACTGTGTCCGTTCTTCTTGATTGTACAGACGTCGCTGACATGCACGCACATGTGCAGTGAACGTCGTGTACACAACGCGGAGGGCTGGGACCAGCGGTGGTGGGGATCGATCACAGAAGATCAACTCATTGCGCCACCGCCACAGAGAATGAAGAGTCAACGATCGTAGCACATGCCACAAGTCTTGTATCACCGTCGATGCACGCTGCCACTGTGATGCCACATCCGGGAGACCACCGAGGGCAACGTGCAACCATGTGGGGCGTGTGTCAAAGAACACACCCCAGTCTCGGAACAACACTGGCCACACTTGACGAGCAAGCACACACTCGAAGAACAAGTGACGCTCGGTCTCTACTGCTACACACCCGGGGTGCAAGCAGTAGATCAGCTCTTGATTCCACGAGAACCTTGAGCGCACTGGTAGCAGTCGGAACGCCAAACGAAACTGTAGATCTTCAAACACCGGTAGTAGCAACTTCCGCAAGCGTTTGCGGCGTCGCACGACTGCCTTGATGTCATCTTGTGTTGCCGAAGGGTCGTGCAGCTGGATCGGGTGTGGTCGGCCTGTTGTCGGAGCTTGCCACACAAGTCGAAGAAGCTGCGAGCGCGGCACGTTCGGAACGAGGCACACACGCGTCTGGATACGCACACCGGAGTACGGTGAGGGTGGTGCAGTGCCTACAACACGTACATCGTCTGCACTGGCACCACACACACTCAGCACGCGACGAAACACTTGAGTAGCTTCATGGTGGAGACGCTGAAGCCACAGATACTGTTGATACGGACGAACACCGACCCACGTGTAGTCGATGTGTCGTCGAGCGAAGTCTTCAGCTTCAGGCCACGCACCACTTGAGTCAACGAAGTCGGACAGGCACCGTAGACGAAAAGCTTGAGCGATACGTCGACGGAAGCTTCGCTGAGGCTCGGCTACCATCGATAGACTTCGACGGTGAGCGATCGCCGTGCTGGACCGTGGTGGAGGCTCGAACTGGAATGTCGAATCGCCGTGGAACCACAGGGGCTGCTGCAATGCGTACGCTAGTCTAGTTGGGCCCGGAAGATCCATCCACGCACTGGAAACCGCGTGCGATGCCACAGTAACCAGGCGTCGCGCCACCACTGTGAAAGGCGCGACCAGTCGAGGATCTTGCCGTGTCGCTTCGGGTTGACGGTGAGGAAGTCGAACGCTTGACGAGGACCCCAACGAGGAAGCACCAGCTCGAGCACGCGATGGCCAGCTGACGTCCAGTTGCACACCGATGCGTCAGACTCACGAATGAACTGGAGCACGAGTGACAACATCTGTCGCTTGATCGCTGCGTCGATACTGGGAACCTGGAGACCACCCACACTGCGAGGCTGAGCGATGAACGCCGAAGAGATGAGCTGGACGTGTCGAGCGTCGCGCTCATAGCGACGACTGAGCACAAACCGATGCAGCGTCGCCTGCCACCGTCGCACCATCGGTGCTGGGACTGGGACGTGCATGGTGTAGTGCCACAAGCGCGACAACACCATGGTCTGCGCTATCAAGAGCCGACCTTGGAGTGTACGTGCGCGTCGGAACCACAACTTGAACCCTTCGTAGAACTTGCGGTCGAGGTCATCCAGGAGAGCCTGCACGACCGATGCTTGGCCAAACGGGATGCCGAGGTACTTGACCGCCTCCCCTCTCTCGAGAACGCGCACGGCGCCGAGCTGGGCTACATGTCGATGACGATGAAGTGGCAGCACGACGCACTTGTTCAGGTTGAGCTTGGCGCCGGACCCATCACAGTAGAGCTGGACGAGTTCCAACTGTGCTTCCATGCCGCTGGCAGACCCTGAGAGCAGTGTCGAGTCGTCCGCGAAGAACAAACTTGTGACCGTCAGACGCTCCGACAAGCACACACCGTGTTCTTCGTGTTGCCGCAGGAGATTACCGAGTGGCTCGATGACAAGCAGAAACAACAAAGCCGACAAGGGGTCACCCTGCTTCACACCGCGAGTTGGCTCGATGGCTTCTTGGGCGTGGCCGTTGAGCAGCAAGTGGGCTTGCGGTCGTGTGTAGAGGAGCTGAATCCAAGTCGAGAATGCACCGCCGCACCCCATGCGATCAAGAACTTGGAAGAGGTAGTCCCAGTTGACACGATCGTAGGCCTTCTCAAAGTCGAGGAACGTAGCAAACGCGTCATCATCCGTTGCCGTCACCAGGTCTTGGAGATCAGCGAGGAACCGGATGTGGTGGTGGATCGACCGACCCTTCATGAACGCCTTCTGCGCAGCGTTGATGAGCTTGGGCAGGAACATCTGCAGCCGAGCAGTGAGAACCTTGGACAGCGCCTTCACATCCACACCGATAAGCGCAATCGGGCGGTAGTTCCCAGCTTCCGCGCGAGAACCCTTCTTGTGCAACAAGCAGATGGCGGACTGGCGTTGAGACTTGAGCATCTCTCCGCGGCCGAGCTGGTGGTAGAACACAAGCTCGAGGCACTCGCCGAAGACGTCAGGTGCGACCTTGTAGAACGCCGCTGAGAGCCCGTCCATTCCGGGCGCCGACGTCGACTTCATCTTCTTGAGCGCGGCTGCAAACTCGATACCCGTGATCGGAGCGTTGAGCAGCTCGGTCTCTGTCGAGTCGAGACGAGCAGTGATAGCTTCTAGTAGTTGCGCCATCTTGTTAGGATCCGGTGGAGGCGGGCGACCGCCACTGGAGGCGGGATCGCCCATGATGGAACCCCAGTGATCGCGAAACACCGTCGAGATGTCCGCAGGATTACGTGAGGTTGATCCGTCGGGCATGCGCACTTCCTCGATGCTGACTCGGTTGAGCGACGCGTCGATCGGACGGAAGAAGAACTTGGTCGACTTCTCGGCGTTTGCTGCTTGAAAGTCGAACGCGCTGTCTTGGTTGTAGTTGCGGGAGTGCTCTACGCACTCACGATACGTCGCCAACGCGGCTTGGAACATCTCCTGGGCCGCGTTTGTTCGTGTGTCTCGAAACCTTGCTGCCGCTCGGTCGAGAGCTGTCTGTGCGTCACGGATTGCTGCCTCGTTCTGATAGCGAAGCTTGCGCTGGATGGCTTGGAGCTGAGTCTTCATGGAGCGCTTCCACTCTTCCCAGACCTTGCCCTTGTTGGTTGCCGACCGCAGCTTCTCGAGAACCGCGGTGGCTTCCCCTTCGATCGCCTTGACGATGTCCGGATACTCGAGCAACGCGATCGGAAAGCGCCAGTAGCCCCGACCTTGCGGCTGGGCCATGGTCCGCAGCGTCACTTGGTGCACTAGATGATCTCCGGCTGCCTTCGGCTGGAAATACGTCGAGTCACCGTAGACGGCGTTGCTGAAATCCCGCGAAAGCAGGATGTAGTCGAGCCGATTCTTGCGCGGCTGGGGACCCGTGAAGACTCGCTCTTCAGGATGGTGGATGCGCCATGGGTCAACGACACCGAGGCAGCCCAACCATCGCTGACACGCACTACGACCGCGCGTGGTGATGAACCTTGGTTCGGACGAGTCGAGACGGGGATCAAGCGGAGTGTTGAGATCACCGAGCACGATGTGTGTCGCGTTGTCTTCAAACTCGCTGAACGGGAGGGCGTCGAAAAACTCTGCCCTCTCTGTGTCGTCTACAGGCGAGTAGACGTTAGCGCCGTTGGTTTAGTGGTAAAATATCTCGTTGCCATCGAGATGCCCCGGGTTCGATTCCCGGACGGCGCATCTCTTATGCTCCGCCTCCTCCCGGATGACCGGCGGGGTGCTAGCAACAACTTCTTTCCCACACACTACTCGACAAAACACTTATTACTTACCACACCCATCGACGACACCATCGCAACACACGACTCACCAAAGGTCCTTCTCACAAACACCGTCTCGCATACCCTGCAAACCCACACCGTCCGACTGCTCGCCGCCCACCACCATCACACACTCCTACATATGTATGTATGCATGCTATATGATGTTGTGTACGGATCTACGACCGTACGTCCGCCAAGACCGCGCTTTGTTGTACATCACTGCTATACAAGCACAGCCGTGCGGCCGTCCCACCTCGCCTCGCCAACTCACCGCCAGTGCAGTGCTGTGGCCCATTTCATCTTGTTTTCTGTTTGACACCAGTTTGTGAGTCGGCTGGTTGGTTTCTTTGTGTTTTGTGTTTTGTGTTTTGTGTTGTGTGTTGTGTGTGTTGTGTGTGTTTTGGCCGTGGTTCAATACTCGACATACTAGTATGCACCGACGACAACATCTACTCCTTGACGCTGTTGACGCTGTTGACGCTGTGGCTGGTGTGGCTGGTGTGGCTGGTGTGAATGCTGTGGATGCTGTGGATGCTAGCCGAGGCCCAGGCCCCTCTGGCTTGACCGCGCAAGTGGAGTGGATTGTATACAGACAAAGTACCTGTCAGTCTCGGCCGTTGTCCCTTTGTTCATGGACATGGAACGATCTCCGCTCCGACTATTGGCGCACTACGACAGTGTACCTACTGGCACGTTCAGGCTCGGCTCGCTCGGCTTGAGACATATAGGGAAGGAAGGCTGCATGTGATCGTGTGCAGCCGATGACATATCAGCGTGTGTGTGGTGGCGGCGAGTGTGTGTAAGGAGTGAGTGATGTGGACAGGTGTTGGAGGGTTGTGCGCGGATGGTAGCGTGTCGTATGTGAGTTGGGTAGTGTGATGTGGTGGGTAAGTGCGTGTTTGTTGGTGTGTGCGTGTGCTCCAGACGAGTGGAAGTGTGGTTGGTTGTTGAGTGTGCGTTGATGTGGGTATGGTGTTGTGTTGTGGTTTTGGTGTTGTGTTGTGTTGATCTAGTTGTTGTTTGTTGTAGGGTGTGGTGTTGTGTGTTGTGTGTGTTGTTTGTGGTCGTTTGTGTTTTTGGGTGATTTGTGTGGTAGTATGTGGTTGGTAGGTGTTGCCAAGCGCCGTTGGTTTAGTGGTAAAATATCTCGTTGCCATCGAGATGCCCCGGGTTCGATTCCCGGACGGCGCATCTCTTATGCTCCGCCTCCTCCCGGATGACCGGCGGGGTGCTAGCAACAACTTCTTTCCCACACACTACTCGACAAAACACTTATTACTTACCACACCCATCGACGACACCATCGCAACACACGACTCACCAAAGGTCCTTCTCACAAACACCGTCTCGCATACCCTGCAAACCCACACCGTCCGACTGCTCGCCGCCCACCACCATCACACACTCCTACATATGTATGTATGCATGCTATATGATGTTGTGTACGGATCTACGACCGTACGTCCGCCAAGACCGCGCTTTGTTGTACATCACTGCTATACAAGCACAGCCGTGCGGCCGTCCCACCTCGCCTCGCCAACTCACCGCCAGTGCAGTGCTGTGGCCCATTTCATCTTGTTTTCTGTTTGACACCAGTTTGTGAGTCGGCTGGTTGGTTTCTTTGTGTTTTGTGTTGTTTTGTGTTTTGTGTTTTGTGTTTTGTGTGTTGTGTGTTGTGTGTGTTGTGTGTGTTTTGGCCGTGGTTCAATACTCGACATACTAGTATGCACCGACGACAACATCTACTCCTTGACGCTGTTGACGCTGTTGACGCTGTGGCTGGTGTGGCTGGTGTGGGCTGGTGTGAATGCTGTGGATGCTGTGGATGCTAGCCGAGGCCCAGGCCCCTCTGGCTTGACCGCGCAAGTGGAGTGGATTGTATACAGACAAAGTACCTGTCAGTCTCGGCCGTTGTCCCTTTGTTCATGGACATGGAACGATCTCCGCTCCGACTATTGGCGCACTACGACAGTGTACCTACTGGCACGTTCAGGCTCGGCTCGCTCGGCTTGAGACATATAGGGAAGGAAGGCTGCATGTGATCGTGTGCAGCCGATGACATATCAGCGTTGTGTGGTGGCGGCGAGTGTGTGTAAGGAGTGAGTGATGTGGACAGGTGCTTGGAGGGTTGTGCGCGGATGGTAGCGTGTCGTATGTGAGTTGGGTAGTGTGATGTGGTGGGTAAGTGCGTGTTTGTTGGTGTGTGCGTGTGCTCCAGACGAGTGGAAGTGTGGTTGGTTGTTGAGTGTGCGTTGATGTGGGTATGGTGTTGTGTTGTGGTTTTGGTGTTGTGTTGTGTTGATCTAGTTGTTGTTTGTTGTAGGGTGTGGTGTTGTGTGTTGTGTGTGTTGTTTGTGGTCGTTTGTGTTTTTGGGTGATTTGTGTGGTAGTATGTGGTTGGTAGGTGTTGCCAAGCGCCGTTGGTTTAGTGGTAAAATATCTCGTTGCCATCGAGATGCCCCGGGTTCGATTCCCGGACGGCGCATCTCTTATGCTCCGCCTCCTCCCGGATGACCGGCGGGGTGCTAGCAACAACTTCTTTCCCACACACTACTCGACAAAACACTTATTACTTACCACACCCATCGACGACACCATCGCAACACACGACTCACCAAAGGTCCTTCTCACAAACACCGTCTCGCATACCCTGCAAACCCACACCGTCCGACTGCTCGCCGCCCACCACCATCACACACTCCTACATATGTATGTATGCATGCTATATGATGTTGTGTACGGATCTACGACCGTACGTCCGCCAAGACCGCGCTTTGTTGTACATCACTGCTATACAAGCACAGCCGTGCGGCCGTCCCACCTCGCCTCGCCAACTCACCGCCAGTGCAGTGCTGTGGCCCATTTCATCTTGTTTTCTGTTTGACACCAGTTTGTGAGTCGGCTGGTTGGTTTCTTTGTGTTTTGTGTTTTGTGTTTTGTGTTTTGTGTTTTGTGTTGTGTGTTGTGTGTGTTGTGGTGTTTTGGCCGTGGTTCAATACTCGACATACTAGTATGCACCGACGACAACATCTACTCCTTGACGCTGTTGACGCTGTTGACGCTGTTGACGCTGTGGCTGGTGTGGCTGGTGTGGCTGGTGTGAATGCTGTGGATGCTGTGGATGCTAGCCGAGGCCCAGGCCCCTCTGGCTTGACCGCGCAAGTGGAGTGGATTGTATACAGACAAAGTACCTGTCAGTCTCGGCCGTTGTCCCTTTGTTCATGGACATGGAACGATCTCCGCTCCGACTATTGGCGCACTACGACAGTGTACCTACTGGCACGTTCAGGCTCGGCTCGCTCGGCTTGAGACATATAGGGAAGGAAGGCTGCATGTGATCGTGTGCAGCCGATGACATATCAGCGTTGTGTGGTGGCGGCGAGTGTGTGTAAGGAGTGAGTGATGTGGACAGGTGCTTGGAGGGTTGTGCGCGGATGGTAGCGTGTCGTATGTGAGTTGGGTAGTGTGATGTGGTGGGTAAGTGCGTGTTTGTTGGTGTGTGCGTGTGCTCCAGACGAGTGGAAGTGTGGTTGGTTGTTGAGTGTGCGTTGATGTGGGTATGGTGTTGTGTTGTGGTTTTGGTGTTGTGTTGTGTTGATCTAGTTGTTGTTTGTTGTAGGGTGTGGTGTTGTGTGTTGTGTGTGTTGTTTGTGGTCGTTTGTGTTTTTGGGTGATTTGTGTGGTAGTATGTGGTTGGTAGGTGTTGCCAAGCGCCGTTGGTTTAGTGGTAAAATATCTCGTTGCCATCGAGATGCCCCGGGTTCGATTCCCGGACGGCGCATCTCTTATGCTCCGCCTCCTCCCGGATGACCGGCGGGGTGCTAGCAACAACTTCTTTCCCACACACTACTCGACAAAACACTTATTACTTACCACACCCATCGACGACACCATCGCAACACACGACTCACCAAAGGTCCTTCTCACAAACACCGTCTCGCATACCCTGCAAACCCACACCGTCCGACTGCTCGCCGCCCACCACCATCACACACTCCTACATATGTATGTATGCATGCTATATGATGTTGTGTACGGATCTACGACCGTACGTCCGCCAAGACCGCGCTTTGTTGTACATCACTGCTATACAAGCACAGCCGTGCGGCCGTCCCACCTCGCCTCGCCAACTCACCGCCAGTGCAGTGCTGTGGCCCATTTCATCTTGTTTTCTGTTTGACACCAGTTTGTGAGTCGGCTGGTTGGTTTCTTTGTGTTTTGTGTTTTGTGTTTGTGTGTTTTGTGTTTGTGTTGTGTGTTGTGTGTGTTGTGTGTGTTTTGGCCGTGGTTCAATACTCGACATACTAGTATGCACCGACGACAACATCTACTCCTTGACGCTGTTGACGCTGTTGACGCTGTGGCTGGTGTGGCTGGTGTGGCTGGTGTGAATGCTGTGGATGCTGTGGATGCTAGCCGAGGCCCAGGCCCCTCTGGCTTGACCGCGCAAGTGGAGTGGATTGTATACAGACAAAGTACCTGTCAGTCTCGGCCGTTGTCCCTTTGTTCATGGACATGGAACGATCTCCGCTCCGACTATTGGCGCACTACGACAGTGTACCTACTGGCACGTTCAGGCTCGGCTCGCTCGGCTTGAGACATATAGGGAAGGAAGGCTGCATGTGATCGTGTGCAGCCGATGACATATCAGCGTTGTGTGGTGGCGGCGAGTGTGTGTAAGGAGTGAGTGATGTGGACAGGTGCTTGGAGGGTTGTGCGCGGATGGTAGCGTGTCGTATGTGAGTTGGGTAGTGTGATGTGGTGGGTAAGTGCGTGTTTGTTGGTGTGTGCGTGTGCTCCAGACGAGTGGAAGTGTGGTTGGTTGTTGAGTGTGCGTTGATGTGGGTATGGTGTTGTGTTGTGGTTTTGGTGTTGTGTTGTGTTGATCTAGTTGTTGTTTGTTGTAGGGTGTGGTGTTGTGTGTTGTGTGTGTTGTTTGTGGTCGTTTGTGTTTTTGGGTGATTTGTGTGGTAGTATGTGGTTGGTAGGTGTTGCCAAGCGCCGTTGGTTTAGTGGTAAAATATCTCGTTGCCATCGAGATGCCCCGGGTTCGATTCCCGGACGGCGCATCTCTTATGCTCCGCCTCCTCCCGGATGACCGGCGGGGTGCTAGCAACAACTTCTTTCCCACACACTACTCGACAAAACACTTATTACTTACCACACCCATCGACGACACCATCGCAACACACGACTCACCAAAGGTCCTTCTCACAAACACCGTCTCGCATACCCTGCAAACCCACACCGTCCGACTGCTCGCCGCCCACCACCATCACACACTCCTACATATGTATGTATGCATGCTATATGATGTTGTGTACGGATCTACGACCGTACGTCCGCCAAGACCGCGCTTTGTTGTACATCACTGCTATACAAGCACAGCCGTGCGGCCGTCCCACCTCGCCTCGCCAACTCACCGCCAGTGCAGTGCTGTGGCCCATTTCATCTTGTTTTCTGTTTGACACCAGTTTGTGAGTCGGCTGGTTGGTTTCTTTGTGTTTTGTGTTTTGTGTTTTGTGTTTTGTGTTTTGTGTGTGTGTGTTGTGTGTGTTGTGTGTGTTTTGGCCGTGGTTCAATACTCGACATACTAGTATGCACCGACGACAACATCTACTCCTTGACGCTGTTGACGCTGTTGACGCTGTGGTGGCTGTGGCTGGTGTGGCTGGTGTGAATGCTGTGGATGCTGTGGATGCTAGCCGAGGCCCAGGCCCCTCTGGCTTGACCGCGCAAGTGGAGTGGATTGTATACAGACAAAGTACCTGTCAGTCTCGGCCGTTGTCCCTTTGTTCATGGACATGGAACGATCTCCGCTCCGACTATTGGCGCACTACGACAGTGTACCTACTGGCACGTTCAGGCTCGGCTCGCTCGGCTTGAGACATATAGGGAAGGAAGGCTGCATGTGATCGTGTGCAGCCGATGACATATCAGCGTTGTGTGGTGGCGGCGAGTGTGTGTAAGGAGTGAGTGATGTGGACAGGTGCTTGGAGGGTTGTGCGCGGATGGTAGCGTGTCGTATGTGAGTTGGGTAGTGTGATGTGGTGGGTAAGTGCGTGTTTGTTGGTGTGTGCGTGTGCTCCAGACGAGTGGAAGTGTGGTTGGTTGTTGAGTGTGCGTTGATGTGGGTATGGTGTTGTGTTGTGGTTTTGGTGTTGTGTTGTGTTGATCTAGTTGTTGTTTGTTGTAGGGTGTGGTGTTGTGTGTTGTGTGTGTTGTTTGTGGTCGTTTGTGTTTTTGGGTGATTTGTGTGGTAGTATGTGGTTGGTAGGTGTTGCCAAGCGCCGTTGGTTTAGTGGTAAAATATCTCGTTGCCATCGAGATGCCCCGGGTTCGATTCCCGGACGGCGCATCTCTTATGCTCCGCCTCCTCCCGGATGACCGGCGGGGTGCTAGCAACAACTTCTTTCCCACACACTACTCGACAAAACACTTATTACTTACCACACCCATCGACGACACCATCGCAACACACGACTCACCAAAGGTCCTTCTCACAAACACCGTCTCGCATACCCTGCAAACCCACACCGTCCGACTGCTCGCCGCCCACCACCATCACACACTCCTACATATGTATGTATGCATGCTATATGATGTTGTGTACGGATCTACGACCGTACGTCCGCCAAGACCGCGCTTTGTTGTACATCACTGCTATACAAGCACAGCCGTGCGGCCGTCCCACCTCGCCTCGCCAACTCACCGCCAGTGCAGTGCTGTGGCCCATTTCATCTTGTTTTCTGTTTGACACCAGTTTGTGAGTCGGCTGGTTGGTTTCTTTGTGTTTTGTGTTTTGTGTTTTGTGTTTTGTGTTTTGTGTTGTGTGTTGTGTGTGTTGTGTGTGTTTTGGCCGTGGTTCAATACTCGACATACTAGTATGCACCGACGACAACATCTACTCCTTGACGCTGTTGACGCTGTTGACGCTGTTGACGCTGTGGCTGGTGTGGCTGGTGTGGCTGGTGTGAATGCTGTGGATGCTGTGGATGCTAGCCGAGGCCCAGGCCCCTCTGGCTTGACCGCGCAAGTGGAGTGGATTGTATACAGACAAAGTACCTGTCAGTCTCGGCCGTTGTCCCTTTGTTCATGGACATGGAACGATCTCCGCTCCGACTATTGGCGCACTACGACAGTGTACCTACTGGCACGTTCAGGCTCGGCTCGCTCGGCTTGAGACATATAGGGAAGGAAGGCTGCATGTGATCGTGTGCAGCCGATGACATATCAGCGTTGTGTGGTGGCGGCGAGTGTGTGTAAGGAGTGAGTGATGTGGACAGGTGCTTGGAGGGTTGTGCGCGGATGGTAGCGTGTCGTATGTGAGTTGGGTAGTGTGATGTGGTGGGTAAGTGCGTGTTTGTTGGTGTGTGCGTGTGCTCCAGACGAGTGGAAGTGTGGTTGGTTGTTGAGTGTGCGTTGATGTGGGTATGGTGTTGTGTTGTGGTTTTGGTGTTGTGTTGTGTTGATCTAGTTGTTGTTTGTTGTAGGGTGTGGTGTTGTGTGTTGTGTGTGTTGTTTGTGGTCGTTTGTGTTTTTGGGTGATTTGTGTGGTAGTATGTGGTTGGTAGGTGTTGCCAAGCGCCGTTGGTTTAGTGGTAAAATATCTCGTTGCCATCGAGATGCCCCGGGTTCGATTCCCGGACGGCGCATCTCTTATGCTCCGCCTCCTCCCGGATGACCGGCGGGGTGCTAGCAACAACTTCTTTCCCACACACTACTCGACAAAACACTTATTACTTACCACACCCATCGACGACACCATCGCAACACACGACTCACCAAAGGTCCTTCTCACAAACACCGTCTCGCATACCCTGCAAACCCACACCGTCCGACTGCTCGCCGCCCACCACCATCACACACTCCTACATATGTATGTATGCATGCTATATGATGTTGTGTACGGATCTACGACCGTACGTCCGCCAAGACCGCGCTTTGTTGTACATCACTGCTATACAAGCACAGCCGTGCGGCCGTCCCACCTCGCCTCGCCAACTCACCGCCAGTGCAGTGCTGTGGCCCATTTCATCTTGTTTTCTGTTTGACACCAGTTTGTGAGTCGGCTGGTTGGTTTCTTTGTGTTTTGTGTTTTGTGTTTGTGTTTTGTGTTTTGTTGTGTGTTGTGTGTTGTGTGTGTTTTGGCCGTGGTTCAATACTCGACATACTAGTATGCACCGACGACAACATCTACTCCTTGACGCTGTTGACGCTGTTGACGCTGTGCGCTGTGGTGGTGTGGCTGGTGTGGCTGGTGTGAATGCTGTGGATGCTGTGGATGCTAGCCGAGGCCCAGGCCCCTCTGGCTTGACCGCGCAAGTGGAGTGGATTGTATACAGACAAAGTACCTGTCAGTCTCGGCCGTTGTCCCTTTGTTCATGGACATGGAACGATCTCCGCTCCGACTATTGGCGCACTACGACAGTGTACCTACTGGCACGTTCAGGCTCGGCTCGCTCGGCTTGAGACATATAGGGAAGGAAGGCTGCATGTGATCGTGTGCAGCCGATGACATATCAGCGTTGTGTGGTGGCGGCGAGTGTGTGTAAGGAGTGAGTGATGTGGACAGGTGCTTGGAGGGTTGTGCGCGGATGGTAGCGTGTCGTATGTGAGTTGGGTAGTGTGATGTGGTGGGTAAGTGCGTGTTTGTTGGTGTGTGCGTGTGCTCCAGACGAGTGGAAGTGTGGTTGGTTGTTGAGTGTGCGTTGATGTGGGTATGGTGTTGTGTTGTGGTTTTGGTGTTGTGTTGTGTTGATCTAGTTGTTGTTTGTTGTAGGGTGTGGTGTTGTGTGTTGTGTGTGTTGTTTGTGGTCGTTTGTGTTTTTGGGTGATTTGTGTGGTAGTATGTGGTTGGTAGGTGTTGCCAAGCGCCGTTGGTTTAGTGGTAAAATATCTCGTTGCCATCGAGATGCCCCGGGTTCGATTCCCGGACGGCGCATCTCTTATGCTCCGCCTCCTCCCGGATGACCGGCGGGGTGCTAGCAACAACTTCTTTCCCACACACTACTCGACAAAACACTTATTACTTACCACACCCATCGACGACACCATCGCAACACACGACTCACCAAAGGTCCTTCTCACAAACACCGTCTCGCATACCCTGCAAACCCACACCGTCCGACTGCTCGCCGCCCACCACCATCACACACTCCTACATATGTATGTATGCATGCTATATGATGTTGTGTACGGATCTACGACCGTACGTCCGCCAAGACCGCGCTTTGTTGTACATCACTGCTATACAAGCACAGCCGTGCGGCCGTCCCACCTCGCCTCGCCAACTCACCGCCAGTGCAGTGCTGTGGCCCATTTCATCTTGTTTTCTGTTTGACACCAGTTTGTGAGTCGGCTGGTTGGTTTCTTTGTGTTTTGTGTTTTGTGTTTTGTGTTTTGTGTTTTGTGTTGTGTGTGTGTGTGTTGTGTGTTTTGGCCGTGGTTCAATACTCGACATACTAGTATGCACCGACGACAACATCTACTCCTTGACGCTGTTGACGCTGTTGACGCTGTGGCTGGTGTGGCTGGTGTGGCTGGTGTGGCTGGTGTGAATGCTGTGGATGCTGTGGATGCTAGCCGAGGCCCAGGCCCCTCTGGCTTGACCGCGCAAGTGGAGTGGATTGTATACAGACAAAGTACCTGTCAGTCTCGGCCGTTGTCCCTTTGTTCATGGACATGGAACGATCTCCGCTCCGACTATTGGCGCACTACGACAGTGTACCTACTGGCACGTTCAGGCTCGGCTCGCTCGGCTTGAGACATATAGGGAAGGAAGGCTGCATGTGATCGTGTGCAGCCGATGACATATCAGCGTTGTGTGGTGGCGGCGAGTGTGTGTA
>JAKVDI010000277.1:0-21088 GCA_022836835.1 Pythium insidiosum | reverse complement strand
GGTTTGTTGCGAGTCGACGCAAAAAGAGAGGAAGCTCCCCGTCCGGGAATTGAACCCGGGTCACCCGCGTGACAGGCGGGTATACTAACCACTATAAACGAGGAACTGCGGAGCCTACCCCACGCCATCTACCACACAAACCCCAGAAACACGAACACAACAAACACAAACACCACACACTCAACACACACTCAACACACACTCAACACACACACGCAACACAAACAAACAAACAAAACACATCAGATCGGATCGGATCGGATCGGACGCGACCGGATCTCGCTGCACACTCTTCCCAACCAAAAGCTGCGAACACCGCTTGCTGCGCAACACACCCGTCTCCCTCCCTTCCTTCCTCTGCGACCCTCCGACTTGGCCGTCGCGTTCTACCGTTCTACACAAACACCACACACACACAGACACACACACACAGACATCCGTCGATCCATTGACGGTCTCTGCTCGTTCGTGTCGCGCCACACCATCCAAAGTGATCCACCATCCACTGCTTGCATCCGGCTCCTCACCTCACTCTGCAATGTTCGGTGGTGGCGATCTGGTCGCGGCGTGCAGTCAGCTAGCTACTCCTCACACAACTCACAAATGACTCTAGGCCCCATCAGGCGAGGTACTCTTCGACATCTCCTCCCCGATGTGTTGAGAACGTTTTTTGTGGTTGCCATACAATAGTGGTGCCATTCAACAATTGCGCCGGATGACTTGTGCGTCGACCGGTGTTGGGACGGATCATGCAGTCAACCGATGAGTAACGAGCAACAACGGATGATACGGTGACGCGGCGCTCCAACGAACCTTATCGACGCTCACCGCTCAGTGTGCTGTTTGTTGGTGGTGTGTGTGCTGCGGTGGCGGTGGCGGTGGCAGTGGCGGTGGCCGTGGTGGACTGTCGTTGGCCGTTGGCAGTTTACGCCACGGTAGAATCGATAGACAGACCTACCCTGGCGATTGCCCATGGCTTGCTGGCGAGGGTGCAGGATGGTGCCGTGTTACAGAGGATGTTGATGCCTTGATGCCGATGTGTTGTTGGTGGAGCGGAGTGGCGAGTGGTGGTGGTGTCACCGGTCTGTGTGTCTGTGTGCGTTCCGGTCCGAGTTGAATGTGCAATGAGTAAAAAGTAGCATTGGACGGAGTGAGCGGACGTGCGGGTGGATCCGTGGTGATGCAGTGTTGTGTTTGTGTGAAGATGGCGCGTGTCGGTTGTCGTCCAGCGTATGGTGTATGTGGTGTATGGTGTGTGTTTGAGTTGGATGGTTTGTTGCGAGTCGACGCAAAAAGAGAGGAAGCTCCCCGTCCGGGAATTGAACCCGGGTCACCCGCGTGACAGGCGGGTATACTAACCACTATACTAACGAGGAACTGCGGAGCCTACCCCACGCCATCTACCACACAAACCCCAGAAACACGAACACAACAAACACAAACACCACACACTCAACACACACTCAACACACACTCAACACACACACGCAACACAAACAAACAAACAAAACACATCAGATCGGATCGGATCGGATCGGACGCGACCGGATCTCGCTGCACACTCTTCCCAACCAAAAGCTGCGAACACCGCTTGCTGCGCAACACACCCGTCTCCCTCCCTTCCTTCCTCTGCGACCCTCCGACTTGGCCGTCGCGTTCTACCGTTCTACACAAACACCACACACACACAGACACACACACACAGACATCCGTCGATCCATTGACGGTCTCTGCTCGTTCGTGTCGCGCCACACCATCCAAAGTGATCCACCATCCACTGCTTGCATCCGGCTCTCCTCACCTCACTCTGCAATGTTCGGTGGTGGCGATCTGGTCGCGGCGTGCAGTCAGCTAGCTACTCCTCACACAACTCACAAATGACTCTAGGCCCCATCAGGCGAGGTACTCTTCGACATCTCCTCCCCGATGTGTTGAGAACGTTTTTTGTGGTTGCCATACAATAGTGGTGCCATTCAACAATTGCGCCGGATGACTTGTGCGTCGACCGGTGTTGGGACGGATCATGCAGTCAACCGATGAGTAACGAGCAACAACGGATGATACGGTGACGCGGCGCTCCAACGAACCTTATCGACGCTCACCGCTCAGTGTGCTGTTTGTTGGTGGTGTGTGTGCTGCCGGTGGCGGTGGCGGTGGCAGTGGCGGTGGCCGTGGTGGACTGTCGTTGGCCGTTGGCAGTTTACGCCACGGTAGAATCGATAGACAGACCTACCCTGGCGATTGCCCATGGCTTGCTGGCGAGGGTGCAGGATGGTGCCGTGTTACAGAGGATGTTGATGCCTTGATGCCGATGTGTTGTTGGTGGAGCGGAGTGGCGAGGTGGTGTCACCGGTCTGTGTGTCTGTGTGCGTTCCGGTCCGAGTTGAATGTGCAATGAGTAAAAAGTAGCATTGGACGGAGTGAGCGGACGTGCGGGTGGATCCGTGGTGATGCAGTGTTGTGTTTGTGTGAAGATGGCGCGTGTCGGTTGTCGTCCAGCGTATGGTGTATGTGGTGTATGGTGTGTGTTTGAGTTGGATGGTTTGTTGCGAGTCGACGCAAAAAGAGAGGAAGCTCCCCGTCCGGGAATTGAACCCGGGTCACCCGCGTGACAGGCGGGTATACTAACCACTATACTAACGAGGAACTGCGGAGCCTACCCCACGCCATCTACCACACAAACCCCAGAAACACGAACACAACAAACACAAACACCACACACTCAACACACACTCAACACACACTCAACACACACACGCAACACAAACAAACAAACAAAACACATCAGATCGGATCGGATCGGATCGGATCGGACGCGACCGGATCTCGCTGCACACTCTTCCCAACCAAAAGCTGCGAACACCGCTTGCTGCGCAACACACCCGTCTCCCTCCCTTCCTTCCTCTGCGACCCTCCGACTTGGCCGTCGCGTTCTACCGTTCTACACAAACACCACACACACACAGACACACACACACAGACATCCGTCGATCCATTGACGGTCTCTGCTCGTTCGTGTCGCGCCACACCATCCAAAGTGATCCACCATCCACTGCTTGCATCCGGCTCTCCTCACCTCACTCTGCAATGTTCGGTGGTGGCGATCTGGTCGCGGCGTGCAGTCAGCTAGCTACTCCTCACACAACTCACAAATGACTCTAGGCCCCATCAGGCGAGGTACTCTTCGACATCTCCTCCCCGATGTGTTGAGAACGTTTTTTGTGGTTGCCATACAATAGTGGTGCCATTCAACAATTGCGCCGGATGACTTGTGCGTCGACCGGTGTTGGGACGGATCATGCAGTCAACCGATGAGTAACGAGCAACAACGGATGATACGGTGACGCGGCGCTCCAACGAACCTTATCGACGCTCACCGCTCAGTGTGCTGTTTGTTGGTGGTGTGTGTGCTGCCGGTGGCGGTGGCGGTGGCAGTGGCGGTGGCCGTGGTGGACTGTCGTTGGCCGTTGGCAGTTTACGCCACGGTAGAATCGATAGACAGACCTACCCTGGCGATTGCCCATGGCTTGCTGGCGAGGGTGCAGGATGGTGCCGTGTTACAGAGGATGTTGATGCCTTGATGCCGATGTGTTGTTGGTGGAGCGGAGTGGCGAGGTGGTGTCACCGGTCTGTGTGTCTGTGTGCGTTCCGGTCCGAGTTGAATGTGCAATGAGTAAAAAGTAGCATTGGACGGAGTGAGCGGACGTGCGGGTGGATCCGTGGTGATGCAGTGTTGTGTTTGTGTGAAGATGGCGCGTGTCGGTTGTCGTCCAGCGTATGGTGTATGTGGTGTATGGTGTGTGTTTGAGTTGGATGGTTTGTTGCGAGTCGACGCAAAAAGAGAGGAAGCTCCCCGTCCGGGAATTGAACCCGGGTCACCCGCGTGACAGGCGGGTATACTAACCACTATACTAACGAGGAACTGCGGAGCCTACCCCACGCCATCTACCACACAAACCCCAGAAACACGAACACAACAAACACAAACACCACACACTCAACACACACTCAACACACACTCAACACACACACGCAACACAAACAAACAAACAAAACACATCAGATCGGATCGGATCGGATCGGATCGGACGCGACCGGATCTCGCTGCACACTCTTCCCAACCAAAAGCTGCGAACACCGCTTGCTGCGCAACACACCCGTCTCCCTCCCTTCCTTCCTCTGCGACCCTCCGACTTGGCCGTCGCGTTCTACCGTTCTACACAAACACCACACACACACAGACACACACACACAGACATCCGTCGATCCATTGACGGTCTCTGCTCGTTCGTGTCGCGCCACACCATCCAAAGTGATCCACCATCCACTGCTTGCATCCGGCTCTCCTCACCTCACTCTGCAATGTTCGGTGGTGGCGATCTGGTCGCGGCGTGCAGTCAGCTAGCTACTCCTCACACAACTCACAAATGACTCTAGGCCCCATCAGGCGAGGTACTCTTCGACATCTCCTCCCCGATGTGTTGAGAACGTTTTTTGTGGTTGCCATACAATAGTGGTGCCATTCAACAATTGCGCCGGATGACTTGTGCGTCGACCGGTGTTGGGACGGATCATGCAGTCAACCGATGAGTAACGAGCAACAACGGATGATACGGTGACGCGGCGCTCCAACGAACCTTATCGACGCTCACCGCTCAGTGTGCTGTTTGTTGGTGGTGTGTGTGCTGCCGGTGGCGGTGGCGGTGGCAGTGGCGGTGGCCGTGGTGGACTGTCGTTGGCCGTTGGCAGTTTACGCCACGGTAGAATCGATAGACAGACCTACCCTGGCGATTGCCCATGGCTTGCTGGCGAGGGTGCAGGATGGTGCCGTGTTACAGAGGATGTTGATGCCTTGATGCCGATGTGTTGTTGGTGGAGCGGAGTGGCGAGGTGGTGTCACCGGTCTGTGTGTCTGTGTGCGTTCCGGTCCGAGTTGAATGTGCAATGAGTAAAAAGTAGCATTGGACGGAGTGAGCGGACGTGCGGGTGGATCCGTGGTGATGCAGTGTTGTGTTTGTGTGAAGATGGCGCGTGTCGGTTGTCGTCCAGCGTATGGTGTATGTGGTGTATGGTGTGTGTTTGAGTTGGATGGTTTGTTGCGAGTCGACGCAAAAAGAGAGGAAGCTCCCCGTCCGGGAATTGAACCCGGGTCACCCGCGTGACAGGCGGGTATACTAACCACTATACTAACGAGGAACTGCGGAGCCTACCCCACGCCATCTACCACACAAACCCCAGAAACACGAACACAACAAACACAAACACCACACACTCAACACACACTCAACACACACTCAACACACACACGCAACACAAACAAACAAACAAAACACATCAGATCGGATCGGATCGGATCGGATCGGACGCGACCGGATCTCGCTGCACACTCTTCCCAACCAAAAGCTGCGAACACCGCTTGCTGCGCAACACACCCGTCTCCCTCCCTTCCTTCCTCTGCGACCCTCCGACTTGGCCGTCGCGTTCTACCGTTCTACACAAACACCACACACACACAGACACACACACACAGACATCCGTCGATCCATTGACGGTCTCTGCTCGTTCGTGTCGCGCCACACCATCCAAAGTGATCCACCATCCACTGCTTGCATCCGGCTCTCCTCACCTCACTCTGCAATGTTCGGTGGTGGCGATCTGGTCGCGGCGTGCAGTCAGCTAGCTACTCCTCACACAACTCACAAATGACTCTAGGCCCCATCAGGCGAGGTACTCTTCGACATCTCCTCCCCGATGTGTTGAGAACGTTTTTTGTGGTTGCCATACAATAGTGGTGCCATTCAACAATTGCGCCGGATGACTTGTGCGTCGACCGGTGTTGGGACGGATCATGCAGTCAACCGATGAGTAACGAGCAACAACGGATGATACGGTGACGCGGCGCTCCAACGAACCTTATCGACGCTCACCGCTCAGTGTGCTGTTTGTTGGTGGTGTGTGTGCTGCCGGTGGCGGTGGCGGTGGCAGTGGCGGTGGCCGTGGTGGACTGTCGTTGGCCGTTGGCAGTTTACGCCACGGTAGAATCGATAGACAGACCTACCCTGGCGATTGCCCATGGCTTGCTGGCGAGGGTGCAGGATGGTGCCGTGTTACAGAGGATGTTGATGCCTTGATGCCGATGTGTTGTTGGTGGAGCGGAGTGGCGAGGTGGTGTCACCGGTCTGTGTGTCTGTGTGCGTTCCGGTCCGAGTTGAATGTGCAATGAGTAAAAAGTAGCATTGGACGGAGTGAGCGGACGTGCGGGTGGATCCGTGGTGATGCAGTGTTGTGTTTGTGTGAAGATGGCGCGTGTCGGTTGTCGTCCAGCGTATGGTGTATGTGGTGTATGGTGTGTGTTTGAGTTGGATGGTTTGTTGCGAGTCGACGCAAAAAGAGAGGAAGCTCCCCGTCCGGGAATTGAACCCGGGTCACCCGCGTGACAGGCGGGTATACTAACCACTATACTAACGAGGAACTGCGGAGCCTACCCCACGCCATCTACCACACAAACCCCAGAAACACGAACACAACAAACACAAACACCACACACTCAACACACACTCAACACACACTCAACACACACACGCAACACAAACAAACAAACAAAACACATCAGATCGGATCGGATCGGATCGGACGCGACCGGATCTCGCTGCACACTCTTCCCAACCAAAAGCTGCGAACACCGCTTGCTGCGCAACACACCCGTCTCCCTCCCTTCCTTCCTCTGCGACCCTCCGACTTGGCCGTCGCGTTCTACCGTTCTACACAAACACCACACACACACAGACACACACACACAGACATCCGTCGATCCATTGACGGTCTCTGCTCGTTCGTGTCGCGCCACACCATCCAAAGTGATCCACCATCCACTGCTTGCATCCGGCTCTCCTCACCTCACTCTGCAATGTTCGGTGGTGGCGATCTGGTCGCGGCGTGCAGTCAGCTAGCTACTCCTCACACAACTCACAAATGACTCTAGGCCCCATCAGGCGAGGTACTCTTCGACATCTCCTCCCCGATGTGTTGAGAACGTTTTTTGTGGTTGCCATACAATAGTGGTGCCATTCAACAATTGCGCCGGATGACTTGTGCGTCGACCGGTGTTGGGACGGATCATGCAGTCAACCGATGAGTAACGAGCAACAACGGATGATACGGTGACGCGGCGCTCCAACGAACCTTATCGACGCTCACCGCTCAGTGTGCTGTTTGTTGGTGGTGTGTGTGCTGCCGGTGGCGGTGGCGGTGGCAGTGGCGGTGGCCGTGGTGGACTGTCGTTGGCCGTTGGCAGTTTACGCCACGGTAGAATCGATAGACAGACCTACCCTGGCGATTGCCCATGGCTTGCTGGCGAGGGTGCAGGATGGTGCCGTGTTACAGAGGATGTTGATGCCTTGATGCCGATGTGTTGTTGGTGGAGCGGAGTGGCGAGGTGGTGTCACCGGTCTGTGTGTCTGTGTGCGTTCCGGTCCGAGTTGAATGTGCAATGAGTAAAAAGTAGCATTGGACGGAGTGAGCGGACGTGCGGGTGGATCCGTGGTGATGCAGTGTTGTGTTTGTGTGAAGATGGCGCGTGTCGGTTGTCGTCCAGCGTATGGTGTATGTGGTGTATGGTGTGTGTTTGAGTTGGATGGTTTGTTGCGAGTCGACGCAAAAAGAGAGGAAGCTCCCCGTCCGGGAATTGAACCCGGGTCACCCGCGTGACAGGCGGGTATACTAACCACTATACTAACGAGGAACTGCGGAGCCTACCCCACGCCATCTACCACACAAACCCCAGAAACACGAACACAACAAACACAAACACCACACACTCAACACACACTCAACACACACACAACACACACACGCAACACAAACAAACAAACAAAACACATCAGATCGGATCGGATCGGATCGGACGCGACCGGATCTCGCTGCACACTCTTCCCAACCAAAAGCTGCGAACACCGCTTGCTGCGCAACACACCCGTCTCCCTCCCTTCCTTCCTCTGCGACCCTCCGACTTGGCCGTCGCGTTCTACCGTTCTACACAAACACCACACACACAGACACACACACACAGACATCCGTCGATCCATTGACGGTCTCTGCTCGTTCGTGTCGCGCCACACCATCCAAAGTGATCCACCATCCACTGCTTGCATCCGGCTCTCCTCACCTCACTCTGCAATGTTCGGTGGTGGCGATCTGGTCGCGGCGTGCAGTCAGCTAGCTACTCCTCACACAACTCACAAATGACTCTAGGCCCCATCAGGCGAGGTACTCTTCGACATCTCCTCCCCGATGTGTTGAGAACGTTTTTTGTGGTTGCCATACAATAGTGGTGCCATTCAACAATTGCGCCGGATGACTTGTGCGTCGACCGGTGTTGGGACGGATCATGCAGTCAACCGATGAGTAACGAGCAACAACGGATGATACGGTGACGCGGCGCTCCAACGAACCTTATCGACGCTCACCGCTCAGTGTGCTGTTTGTTGGTGGTGTGTGTGCTGCCGGTGGCGGTGGCGGTGGCAGTGGCGGTGGCCGTGGTGGACTGTCGTTGGCCGTTGGCAGTTTACGCCACGGTAGAATCGATAGACAGACCTACCCTGGCGATTGCCCATGGCTTGCTGGCGAGGGTGCAGGATGGTGCCGTGTTACAGAGGATGTTGATGCCTTGATGCCGATGTGTTGTTGGTGGAGCGGAGTGGCGAGGTGGTGTCACCGGTCTGTGTGTCTGTGTGCGTTCCGGTCCGAGTTGAATGTGCAATGAGTAAAAAGTAGCATTGGACGGAGTGAGCGGACGTGCGGGTGGATCCGTGGTGATGCAGTGTTGTGTTTGTGTGAAGATGGCGCGTGTCGGTTGTCGTCCAGCGTATGGTGTATGTGGTGTATGGTGTGTGTTTGAGTTGGATGGTTTGTTGCGAGTCGACGCAAAAAGAGAGGAAGCTCCCCGTCCGGGAATTGAACCCGGGTCACCCTCGTGACAGGCGGGTATAAACTCCTGGTCAAAACGTAAGGAACAAGCACATTTTTCTGTGTTGCGAAGTCAATTTTTCATGTTTCAGAGTGCTATTTGGATATGCGGCGGAGGGGGTCGCATCTGACGTGTGGCTAGGGCTGCGGCATTGCATTCCCACCCTGTCGCCACCTTCATGTCCACCGATCAGAAAGACGATGTGGACACAACTCAGAGAACAAAACTACATACATTATTCAATATTAAATGAATGTATGTCATGTGGGAGTGATATTCAATAGTGTGTCTTTCCGCCCTTTTTGGCGATGACCTCAACGCAACGCCGCCTCATTGATGCGATGAGATTGCGGATCTCGTCAAGCGGAATCTCGCACCAGGACTTCATGATTGCCTCCTTGAGCTCGGCGACTGTTTGGTACTGCCGGCCGTCGCCATACACGCGGCGGGCCATTGACGCCCACAAGTTCTCGATGGGGTTCAGGTCTGGCGACCGCGCTGGCCAGTCCATGACCTGAACCTCCATCTCTTGAAAGAACTCCCTCGTCTCCATTGAAGTATGGATCGGAGCATTGTCTTGTTGAAAGACAAAGTCCGTTCCATACTTCACATGGGCGAACGGAAGCAGGAACTCAGAGAGGGTATAGACGTAATTGGCAGACGCTTGTTTTCCAACAAGAATCGCCAATTCCGTCTTGCCCTCCCAGCTGATTCCACCCCACACCATGACGGACCCGCCGCCCTGCTGCCGACGTACGCACGTCAGAGCAGGGCGACGTAGGTCGCGCCAATAATACTTGAATCCGTCGGGGCCATCGAGATTGAATCTCTTCTCGTCCGAGAAGATGACACTTTTCCAGTCATGGTCATGTGTCAGCTTCTCAGTGGCCCACGACAGGCGCGCAGCCTTGTGGGTCGGTGTGAGATCGAGGGTCTGATCCATCTTCGTGTACTCGAGAAAGTTACACCGACCCAGAAGGCGACGCACTGTCCTCGCACTGCAGCTGAGGGAGAGCTCGTTCTTGATTCTCGCTGAGCTGGTCTGGCCTGCAATGGCTCGACGGACGACTCGACGTGTCTCGCGCTCCGTGACAGCGGGCTTGCGCCCACGGGGCTTCTGCGTCGGATTTGGATGTAAAACGCGATGGACAATCGAGATGGAGCGTCCAACGCGGGTGGCGATACTGCGAAGTGTGAACCCAGCTTCGCGTAGGCCCTTGATGCGGCCGCGCTCCTCCTCCGCTAGCGGTTGCCTGGCTTTCGGCATCGCAAATGACCCGCAAAGCCACTCAAAAAGACATGACATACATTCATTTAATATTGAATAATGTATGTAGTTTTGTTCTCTGAGTTGTGTCCACATCGTCTTTCTGATCGGTGGACATGAAGGTGGCGACAGGGTGGGAATGCAACGCCGCAGCCCTAGCCACACGTCAGATCCGACCCCCTCCGCCGCATATCCAAATAGCACTCTGAAACATGAAAAATTGACTTCGCAACACAGAAAAATGTGCTTGTTCCTTACGTTTTGACCAGGAGTTTACTAACCACTATACTAACGAGGAACTGCGGAGCCTACCCCACGCCATCTACCACACAAACCCCAGAAACACGAACACAACAAACACAAACACCACACACTCAACACACACTCAACACACACTCAACACACACACGCAACACAAACAAACAAACAAAACACATCAGATCGGATCGGATCGGATCGGATCGGACGCGACCGGATCTCGCTGCACACTCTTCCCAACCAAAAGCTGCGAACACCGCTTGCTGCGCAACACACCCGTCTCCCTCCCTTCCTTCCTCTGCGACCCTCCGACTTGGCCGTCGCGTTCTACCGTTCTACACAAACACCACACACACACAGACACACACACACAGACATCCGTCGATCCATTGACGGTCTCTGCTCGTTCGTGTCGCGCCACACCATCCAAAGTGATCCACCATCCACTGCTTGCATCCGGCTCTCCTCACCTCACTCTGCAATGTTCGGTGGTGGCGATCTGGTCGCGGCGTGCAGTCAGCTAGCTACTCCTCACACAACTCACAAATGACTCTAGGCCCCATCAGGCGAGGTACTCTTCGACATCTCCTCCCCGATGTGTTGAGAACGTTTTTTGTGGTTGCCATACAATAGTGGTGCCATTCAACAATTGCGCCGGATGACTTGTGCGTCGACCGGTGTTGGGACGGATCATGCAGTCAACCGATGAGTAACGAGCAACAACGGATGATACGGTGACGCGGCGCTCCAACGAACCTTATCGACGCTCACCGCTCAGTGTGCTGTTTGTTGGTGGTGTGTGTGCTGCCGGTGGCGGTGGCGGTGGCAGTGGCGGTGGCCGTGGTGGACTGTCGTTGGCCGTTGGCAGTTTACGCCACGGTAGAATCGATAGACAGACCTACCCTGGCGATTGCCCATGGCTTGCTGGCGAGGGTGCAGGATGGTGCCGTGTTACAGAGGATGTTGATGCCTTGATGCCGATGTGTTGTTGGTGGAGCGGAGTGGCGAGGTGGTGTCACCGGTCTGTGTGTCTGTGTGCGTTCCGGTCCGAGTTGAATGTGCAATGAGTAAAAAGTAGCATTGGACGGAGTGAGCGGACGTGCGGGTGGATCCGTGGTGATGCAGTGTTGTGTTTGTGTGAAGATGGCGCGTGTCGGTTGTCGTCCAGCGTATGGTGTATGTGGTGTATGGTGTGTGTTTGAGTTGGATGGTTTGTTGCGAGTCGACGCAAAAAGAGAGGAAGCTCCCCGTCCGGGAATTGAACCCGGGTCACCCGCGTGACAGGCGGGTATACTAACCACTATACTAACGAGGAACTGCGGAGCCTACCCCACGCCATCTACCACACAAACCCCAGAAACACGAACACAACAAACACAAACACCACACACTCAACACACACTCAACACACACTCAACACACACACGCAACACAAACAAACAAACAAAACACATCAGATCGGATCGGATCGGATCGGATCGGACGCGACCGGATCTCGCTGCACACTCTTCCCAACCAAAAGCTGCGAACACCGCTTGCTGCGCAACACACCCGTCTCCCTCCCTTCCTTCCTCTGCGACCCTCCGACTTGGCCGTCGCGTTCTACCGTTCTACACAAACACCACACACACACAGACACACACACACAGACATCCGTCGATCCATTGACGGTCTCTGCTCGTTCGTGTCGCGCCACACCATCCAAAGTGATCCACCATCCACTGCTTGCATCCGGCTCTCCTCACCTCACTCTGCAATGTTCGGTGGTGGCGATCTGGTCGCGGCGTGCAGTCAGCTAGCTACTCCTCACACAACTCACAAATGACTCTAGGCCCCATCAGGCGAGGTACTCTTCGACATCTCCTCCCCGATGTGTTGAGAACGTTTTTTGTGGTTGCCATACAATAGTGGTGCCATTCAACAATTGCGCCGGATGACTTGTGCGTCGACCGGTGTTGGGACGGATCATGCAGTCAACCGATGAGTAACGAGCAACAACGGATGATACGGTGACGCGGCGCTCCAACGAACCTTATCGACGCTCACCGCTCAGTGTGCTGTTTGTTGGTGGTGTGTGTGCTGCCGGTGGCGGTGGCGGTGGCAGTGGCGGTGGCCGTGGTGGACTGTCGTTGGCCGTTGGCAGTTTACGCCACGGTAGAATCGATAGACAGACCTACCCTGGCGATTGCCCATGGCTTGCTGGCGAGGGTGCAGGATGGTGCCGTGTTACAGAGGATGTTGATGCCTTGATGCCGATGTGTTGTTGGTGGAGCGGAGTGGCGAGGTGGTGTCACCGGTCTGTGTGTCTGTGTGCGTTCCGGTCCGAGTTGAATGTGCAATGAGTAAAAAGTAGCATTGGACGGAGTGAGCGGACGTGCGGGTGGATCCGTGGTGATGCAGTGTTGTGTTTGTGTGAAGATGGCGCGTGTCGGTTGTCGTCCAGCGTATGGTGTATGTGGTGTATGGTGTGTGTTTGAGTTGGATGGTTTGTTGCGAGTCGACGCAAAAAGAGAGGAAGCTCCCCGTCCGGGAATTGAACCCGGGTCACCCGCGTGACAGGCGGGTATACTAACCACTATACTAACGAGGAACTGCGGAGCCTACCCCACGCCATCTACCACACAAACCCCAGAAACACGAACACAACAAACACAAACACCACACACTCAACACACACTCAACACACACTCAACACACACACGCAACACAAACAAACAAACAAAACACATCAGATCGGATCGGATCGGATCGGATCGGACGCGACCGGATCTCGCTGCACACTCTTCCCAACCAAAAGCTGCGAACACCGCTTGCTGCGCAACACACCCGTCTCCCTCCCTTCCTTCCTCTGCGACCCTCCGACTTGGCCGTCGCGTTCTACCGTTCTACACAAACACCACACACACACACAACACACACACACAGACATCCGTCGATCCATTGACGGTCTCTGCTCGTTCGTGTCGCGCCACACCATCCAAAGTGATCCACCATCCACTGCTTGCATCCGGCTCTCCTCACCTCACTCTGCAATGTTCGGTGGTGGCGATCTGGTCGCGGCGTGCAGTCAGCTAGCTACTCCTCACACAACTCACAAATGACTCTAGGCCCCATCAGGCGAGGTACTCTTCGACATCTCCTCCCCGATGTGTTGAGAACGTTTTTTGTGGTTGCCATACAATAGTGGTGCCATTCAACAATTGCGCCGGATGACTTGTGCGTCGACCGGTGTTGGGACGGATCATGCAGTCAACCGATGAGTAACGAGCAACAACGGATGATACGGTGACGCGGCGCTCCAACGAACCTTATCGACGCTCACCGCTCAGTGTGCTGTTTGTTGGTGGTGTGTGTGCTGCCGGTGGCGGTGGCGGTGGCAGTGGCGGTGGCCGTGGTGGACTGTCGTTGGCCGTTGGCAGTTTACGCCACGGTAGAATCGATAGACAGACCTACCCTGGCGATTGCCCATGGCTTGCTGGCGAGGGTGCAGGATGGTGCCGTGTTACAGAGGATGTTGATGCCTTGATGCCGATGTGTTGTTGGTGGAGCGGAGTGGCGAGGTGGTGTCACCGGTCTGTGTGTCTGTGTGCGTTCCGGTCCGAGTTGAATGTGCAATGAGTAAAAAGTAGCATTGGACGGAGTGAGCGGACGTGCGGGTGGATCCGTGGTGATGCAGTGTTGTGTTTGTGTGAAGATGGCGCGTGTCGGTTGTCGTCCAGCGTATGGTGTATGTGGTGTATGGTGTGTGTTTGAGTTGGATGGTTTGTTGCGAGTCGACGCAAAAAGAGAGGAAGCTCCCCGTCCGGGAATTGAACCCGGGTCACCCGCGTGACAGGCGGGTATACTAACCACTATACTAACGAGGAACTGCGGAGCCTACCCCACGCCATCTACCACACAAACCCCAGAAACACGAACACAACAAACACAAACACCACACACTCAACACACACTCAACACACACTCAACACACACACGCAACACAAACAAACAAACAAAACACATCAGATCGGATCGGATCGGATCGGATCGGACGCGACCGGATCTCGCTGCACACTCTTCCCAACCAAAAGCTGCGAACACCGCTTGCTGCGCAACACACCCGTCTCCCTCCCTTCCTTCCTCTGCGACCCTCCGACTTGGCCGTCGCGTTCTACCGTTCTACACAAACACCACACACACACACAGACACACACACACAGACATCCGTCGATCCATTGACGGTCTCTGCTCGTTCGTGTCGCGCCACACCATCCAAAGTGATCCACCATCCACTGCTTGCATCCGGCTCTCCTCACCTCACTCTGCAATGTTCGGTGGTGGCGATCTGGTCGCGGCGTGCAGTCAGCTAGCTACTCCTCACACAACTCACAAATGACTCTAGGCCCCATCAGGCGAGGTACTCTTCGACATCTCCTCCCCGATGTGTTGAGAACGTTTTTTGTGGTTGCCATACAATAGTGGTGCCATTCAACAATTGCGCCGGATGACTTGTGCGTCGACCGGTGTTGGGACGGATCATGCAGTCAACCGATGAGTAACGAGCAACAACGGATGATACGGTGACGCGGCGCTCCAACGAACCTTATCGACGCTCACCGCTCAGTGTGCTGTTTGTTGGTGGTGTGTGTGCTGCCGGTGGCGGTGGCGGTGGCAGTGGCGGTGGCCGTGGTGGACTGTCGTTGGCCGTTGGCAGTTTACGCCACGGTAGAATCGATAGACAGACCTACCCTGGCGATTGCCCATGGCTTGCTGGCGAGGGTGCAGGATGGTGCCGTGTTACAGAGGATGTTGATGCCTTGATGCCGATGTGTTGTTGGTGGAGCGGAGTGGCGAGGTGGTGTCACCGGTCTGTGTGTCTGTGTGCGTTCCGGTCCGAGTTGAATGTGCAATGAGTAAAAAGTAGCATTGGACGGAGTGAGCGGACGTGCGGGTGGATCCGTGGTGATGCAGTGTTGTGTTTGTGTGAAGATGGCGCGTGTCGGTTGTCGTCCAGCGTATGGTGTATGTGGTGTATGGTGTGTGTTTGAGTTGGATGGTTTGTTGCGAGTCGACGCAAAAAGAGAGGAAGCTCCCCGTCCGGGAATTGAACCCGGGTCACCCGCGTGACAGGCGGGTATACTAACCACTATACTAACGAGGAACTGCGGAGCCTACCCCACGCCATCTACCACACAAACCCCAGAAACACGAACACAACAAACACAAACACCACACACTCAACACACACTCAACACACACTCAACACACACACGCAACACAAACAAACAAACAAAACACATCAGATCGGATCGGATCGGATCGGATCGGACGCGACCGGATCTCGCTGCACACTCTTCCCAACCAAAAGCTGCGAACACCGCTTGCTGCGCAACACACCCGTCTCCCTCCCTTCCTTCCTCTGCGACCCTCCGACTTGGCCGTCGCGTTCTACCGTTCTACACAAACACCACACACACACACAGACACACACACACAGACATCCGTCGATCCATTGACGGTCTCTGCTCGTTCGTGTCGCGCCACACCATCCAAAGTGATCCACCATCCACTGCTTGCATCCGGCTCTCCTCACCTCACTCTGCAATGTTCGGTGGTGGCGATCTGGTCGCGGCGTGCAGTCAGCTAGCTACTCCTCACACAACTCACAAATGACTCTAGGCCCCATCAGGCGAGGTACTCTTCGACATCTCCTCCCCGATGTGTTGAGAACGTTTTTTGTGGTTGCCATACAATAGTGGTGCCATTCAACAATTGCGCCGGATGACTTGTGCGTCGACCGGTGTTGGGACGGATCATGCAGTCAACCGATGAGTAACGAGCAACAACGGATGATACGGTGACGCGGCGCTCCAACGAACCTTATCGACGCTCACCGCTCAGTGTGCTGTTTGTTGGTGGTGTGTGTGCTGCCGGTGGCGGTGGCGGTGGCAGTGGCGGTGGCCGTGGTGGACTGTCGTTGGCCGTTGGCAGTTTACGCCACGGTAGAATCGATAGACAGACCTACCCTGGCGATTGCCCATGGCTTGCTGGCGAGGGTGCAGGATGGTGCCGTGTTACAGAGGATGTTGATGCCTTGATGCCGATGTGTTGTTGGTGGAGCGGAGTGGCGAGGTGGTGTCACCGGTCTGTGTGTCTGTGTGCGTTCCGGTCCGAGTTGAATGTGCAATGAGTAAAAAGTAGCATTGGACGGAGTGAGCGGACGTGCGGGTGGATCCGTGGTGATGCAGTGTTGTGTTTGTGTGAAGATGGCGCGTGTCGGTTGTCGTCCAGCGTATGGTGTATGTGGTGTATGGTGTGTGTTTGAGTTGGATGGTTTGTTGCGAGTCGACGCAAAAAGAGAGGAAGCTCCCCGTCCGGGAATTGAACCCGGGTCACCCGCGTGACAGGCGGGTATACTAACCACTATACTAACGAGGAACTGCGGAGCCTACCCCACGCCATCTACCACACAAACCCCAGAAACACGAACACAACAAACACAAACACCACACACTCAACACACACTCAACACACACTCAACACACACGCAACACAAACAAACAAACAAAACACATCAGATCGGATCGGATCGGATCGGATCGGACGCGACCGGATCTCGCTGCACACTCTTCCCAACCAAAAGCTGCGAACACCGCTTGCTGCGCAACACACCCGTCTCCCTCCCTTCCTTCCTCTGCGACCCTCCGACTTGGCCGTCGCGTTCTACCGTTCTACACAAACACCACACACACACAGACACACACACACAGACATCCGTCGATCCATTGACGGTCTCTGCTCGTTCGTGTCGCGCCACACCATCCAAAGTGATCCACCATCCACTGCTTGCATCCGGCTCTCCTCACCTCACTCTGCAATGTTCGGTGGTGGCGATCTGGTCGCGGCGTGCAGTCAGCTAGCTACTCCTCACACAACTCACAAATGACTCTAGGCCCCATCAGGCGAGGTACTCTTCGACATCTCCTCCCCGATGTGTTGAGAACGTTTTTTGTGGTTGCCATACAATAGTGGTGCCATTCAACAATTGCGCCGGATGACTTGTGCGTCGACCGGTGTTGGGACGGATCATGCAGTCAACCGATGAGTAACGAGCAACAACGGATGATACGGTGACGCGGCGCTCCAACGAACCTTATCGACGCTCACCGCTCAGTGTGCTGTTTGTTGGTGGTGTGTGTGCTGCCGGTGGCGGTGGCGGTGGCAGTGGCGGTGGCCGTGGTGGACTGTCGTTGGCCGTTGGCAGTTTACGCCACGGTAGAATCGATAGACAGACCTACCCTGGCGATTGCCCATGGCTTGCTGGCGAGGGTGCAGGATGGTGCCGTGTTACAGAGGATGTTGATGCCTTGATGCCGATGTGTTGTTGGTGGAGCGGAGTGGCGAGGTGGTGTCACCGGTCTGTGTGTCTGTGTGCGTTCCGGTCCGAGTTGAATGTGCAATGAGTAAAAAGTAGCATTGGACGGAGTGAGCGGACGTGCGGGTGGATCCGTGGTGATGCAGTGTTGTGTTTGTGTGAAGATGGCGCGTGTCGGTTGTCGTCCAGCGTATGGTGTATGTGGTGTATGGTGTGTGTTTGAGTTGGATGGTTTGTTGCGAGTCGACGCAAAAAGAGAGGAAGCTCCCCGTCCGGGAATTGAACCCGGGTCACCCGCGTGACAGGCGGGTATACTAACCACTATACTAACGAGGAACTGCGGAGCCTACCCCACGCCATCTACCACACAAACCCCAGAAACACGAACACAACAAACACAAACACCACACACTCAACACACACTCAACACACACTCAACACACACACGCAACACAAACAAACAAACAAAACACATCAGATCGGATCGGATCGGATCGGATCGGACGCGACCGGATCTCGCTGCACACTCTTCCCAACCAAAAGCTGCGAACACCGCTTGCTGCGCAACACACCCGTCTCCCTCCCTTCCTTCCTCTGCGACCCTCCGACTTGGCCGTCGCGTTCTACCGTTCTACACAAACACCACACACACACAGACACACACACACAGACATCCGTCGATCCATTGACGGTCTCTGCTCGTTCGTGTCGCGCCACACACATCAATCCAAAGTGATCCACCATCCACTGCTTGCATCCGGCTCTCCTCACCTCACTCTGCAATGTTCGGTGGTGGCGATCTGGTCGCGGCGTGCAGTCAGCTAGCTACTCCTCACACAACTCACAAATGACTCTAGGCCCCATCAGGCGAGGTACTCTTCGACATCTCCTCCCCGATGTGTTGAGAACGTTTTTTGTGGTTGCCATACAATAGTGGTGCCATTCAACAATTGCGCCGGATGACTTGTGCGTCGACCGGTGTTGGGACGGATCATGCAGTCAACCGATGAGTAACGAGCAACAACGGATGATACGGTGACGCGGCGCTCCAACGAACCTTATCGACGCTCACCGCTCAGTGTGCTGTTTGTTGGTGGTGTGTGTGCTGCCGGTGGCGGTGGCGGTGGCAGTGGCGGTGGCCGTGGTGGACTGTCGTTGGCCGTTGGCAGTTTACGCCACGGTAGAATCGATAGACAGACCTACCCTGGCGATTGCCCATGGCTTGCTGGCGAGGGTGCAGGATGGTGCCGTGTTACAGAGGATGTTGATGCCTTGATGCCGATGTGTTGTTGGTGGAGCGGAGTGGCGAGGTGGTGTCACCGGTCTGTGTGTCTGTGTGCGTTCCGGTCCGAGTTGAATGTGCAATGAGTAAAAAGTAGCATTGGACGGAGTGAGCGGACGTGCGGGTGGATCCGTGGTGATGCAGTGTTGTGTTTGTGTGAAGATGGCGCGTGTCGGTTGTCGTCCAGCGTATGGTGTATGTGGTGTATGGTGTGTGTTTGAGTTGGATGGTTTGTTGCGAGTCGACGCAAAAAGAGAGGAAGCTCCCCGTCCGGGAATTGAACCCGGGTCACCCGCGTGACAGGCGGGTATACTAACCACTATACTAACGAGGAACTGCGGAGCCTACCCCACGCCATCTACCACACAAACCCCAGAAACACGAACACAACAAACACAAACACCACACACTCAACACACACTCAACACACACTCAACACACACACGCAACACAAACAAACAAACAAAACACATCAGATCGGATCGGATCGGATCGGATCGGACGCGACCGGATCTCGCTGCACACTCTTCCCAACCAAAAGCTGCGAACACCGCTTGCTGCGCAACACACCCGTCTCCCTCCCTTCCTTCCTCTGCGACCCTCCGACTTGGCCGTCGCGTTCTACCGTTCTACACAAACACCACACACACACACAGACACACACACACAGACATCCGTCGATCCATTGACGGTCTCTGCTCGTTCGTGTCGCGCCACACCATCCAAAGTGATCCACCATCCACTGCTTGCATCCGGCTCTCCTCACCTCACTCTGCAATGTTCGGTGGTGGCGATCTGGTCGCGGCGTGCAGTCAGCTAGCTACTCCTCACACAACTCACAAATGACTCTAGGCCCCATCAGGCGAGGTACTCTTCGACATCTCCTCCCCGATGTGTTGAGAACGTTTTTTGTGGTTGCCATACAATAGTGGTGCCATTCAACAATTGCGCCGGATGACTTGTGCGTCGACCGGTGTTGGGACGGATCATGCAGTCAACCGATGAGTAACGAGCAACAACGGATGATACGGTGACGCGGCGCTCCAACGAACCTTATCGACGCTCACCGCTCAGTGTGCTGTTTGTTGGTGGTGTGTGTGCTGCCGGTGGCGGTGGCGGTGGCAGTGGCGGTGGCCGTGGTGGACTGTCGTTGGCCGTTGGCAGTTTACGCCACGGTAGAATCGATAGACAGACCTACCTGGCGATTGCCCATGGCTTGCTGGCGAGGGTGCAGGATGGTGCCGTGTTACAGAGGATGTTGATGCCTTGATGCCGATGTGTTGTTGGTGGAGCGGAGTGGCGAGGTGGTGTCACCGGTCTGTGTGTCTGTGTGCGTTCCGGTCCGAGTTGAATGTGCAATGAGTAAAAAGTAGCATTGGACGGAGTGAGCGGACGTGCGGGTGGATCCGTGTGATGCAGTGTTTGTTTTTGTGTGAAGATGGCGCGTGTCGGTTGTCGTCCAGCGTATGGTGTATGTGGTGTATGGTGTGTGTTTGAGTTGGATGGTTTGTTGCGAGTCGACGCAAAAAAGAGAGGAAGCTCCCCGTCCGGGAATTGAACCCGGGTCACCCGCGTGACAGGCGGGTATACTAACCACTATACTAACGAGGAACTGCGGAGCCTACCCCACGCCATCTACCACACAAACCCCAGAAACACGAACACAACAAACACAAACACCACACACTCAACACACACTCAACACACACTCAACACACACACGCAACACAAACAAACAAACAAAACACATCAGATCGGATCGGATCGGATCGGATCGGACGCGACCGGATCTCGCTGCACACTCTTCCCAACCAAAAGCTGCGAACACCGCTTGCTGCGCAACACACCCGTCTCCCTCCCTTCCTTCCTCTGCGACCCTCCGACTTGGCCGTCGCGTTCTACCGTTCTACACAAACACCACACACACACAGACACACACACACAGACATCCGTCGATCC
>JAKVDI010000276.1:0-21246 GCA_022836835.1 Pythium insidiosum | reverse complement strand
TAGCAAAGGTAGCAAAAGGTAGCAAAAGGGTAGCAAAGGGTAGCAAAAGGTAGCAAAAGGTAGCAAACCGTCGTCGACGTCCGAGACAGTCAGAAACAGCACTCACGACCCTTCCGACCACAGGAAAGTACACCAACACGCTCCGCATACTCGTCGCTACATGACACCAACACCACACGCATCGTCGACACGTACCAACGCATGCGTCAGACACAGTCGCAAAAGGCAGCAAAAGGTAGCAAAAGATAGCAAAAGGTAGCAAAAGGTAGCAAAAGGTAGCAAAAGGTAGCAAAAGGTAGCAAAAGGTAGCAAACCGTCGTCGACGTCCGAGACAGTCAGAAACAGCACTCACGACCCTTCCGACCACAGGAAAGTACACCAACACGCTCCGCATACTCGTCGCTACATGACACCAACACCACACGCATCGTCGACACGTACCAACGCATGCATCAGACACAGTCGCAAAAGGTAGCAAAAGGTAGCAAAGGGTAGCAAAAGGTAGCAAAAGGTAGCAAACCGTCGTCGACGTCCGAGACAGTCAGAAACAGCACTCACGACCCTTCCGACCACAGGAAAGTACACCAACACGCTCCGCATACTCGTCGCTACATGACACCAACACCACACGCATCGTCGACACGTACCAACGCATGCATCAGACACAGTCGCAAAAGGTAGCAAAAGGTAGCAAAAGGTAGCAAAAGGTAGCAAAAGGTAGCAAAAGGTAGCAAAAGATAGCAAAAGGTAGCAAAAGGTAGCAAAACGTAGCAAAAGGTAGCAAAAGGTAGCAAACCGTCGTCGACGTCCGAGACAGTCAGAAACAGCACTCACGACCCTTCCGACCACAGGAAAGTACACCAACACGCTCCGCATACTCGTCGCTACATGACACCAACACCACACGCATCGTCGACACGTACCAACGCATGCATCAGACACAGTCGCAAAAGGTAGCAAAAGGTAGCAAAAGGTAGCAAAACGTAGCAAAAGGTAGCAAAAGGTAGCAAACCGTCGTCGACGTCCGAGACAGTCAGAAACAGCACCCACGACCCTTCCGACCACAGGAAAGTACACCAACACGCTCCGCATACGCGTCGCTACATGACACCAACACCACACGCATCGTCGACACGTACCAACGCATGCGTCAGACACAGTCGCAAAAGGTAGCAAAAGGTAGCAAAAGATAGCAAAACGTAGCAAAAGGTAGCAAAAGGTAGCAAAAGATAGCAAAACGTAGCAAAAGGTAGCAAAAGGTAGCAAACCGTCGTCGACGTCCGAGACAGTCAGAAACAGCACTCACGACCCGTCCGACCACAGGAAAGTACACCAACACGCTCCGCATACACGTCGCTACATGACACCAACACCACACGCATCGTCGACACGTACCAACGCATGCATCAGACACAGTCGCAAAAGGTAGCAAAAGGTAGCAAAAGGTAGCAAAAGGTAGCAAAAGGTAGCAAAAGGTAGCAAAAGGTAGCAAAAGGTAGCAAAAGGTAGCAAACCGTCGTCGACGTCCGAGACAGTCAGAAACAGCACTCACGACCCTTCCGACCACAGAAAAGTAAACCAACACGCTCCGCATACACGTCACAACCTGCCACCGCCACCACACGCATCGTCGACACGTACCAACGCATGCATCAGACACAGTCGCAAAAGGTAGCAAAAGGCAGCAAAAGATAGCAAAAGGTAGCAAAAGGTAGCAAAAGGTAGCAAAAGGTAGCAAAAGGTAGCAAACCGTCGTCGACGTCCGAGACAGTCCGAAATAGCACTCACGACCCTTCCGACCACAGGAAAAGTACACCAACACGCTCCGCATACACGTCACAACCTGCACACAACACCACACGCATCGTCGACACGTACCAACGCATGCGTCAGACACAGTCGCAAAAGGTAGCAAAAGGTAGCAAAAGGTAGCAAAAGGTAGCAAAAGGTAGCAAAAGGTAGCAAAAGGTAGCAAAAGGTAGCAAAAGATAGCGAAAGGTAGCAAAAGGTAGCAAAAGGGTAGCAAAGGGTAGCAAAAGGTAGCAAAAGGTAGCAAACCGTCGTCGACGTCCGAGACAGTCAGAAACAGCACTCACGACCCTTCCGACCACAGGAAAGTACACCAACACGCTCCGCATACACGTCACAACCTGCCACCAACACCACACGCATCGTCGACACGTACCAACGCATGATCAGACACAGTCGCAAAAGGTAGCAAAAGGCAGCAAAAGTAGCAAAAGGTAGCAAAAGGTAGCAAAAGGTAGCAAAAGGTAGCAAAAGGTAGCAAAACCGTCGTCGACGTCGAGACAGTCAAACAGCACTCACGACCCTTCCGACCACAGGAAAGTACACCAACACGCTCCGCATACACGTCACAACCTGCCACCAACACCACACGCATCGTCGACACGTACCAACGCATGCATCAGACACAGTCGCAAAAGGTAGCAAAAGGTAGCAAAAGGTAGCAAAAGGTAGCAAAAGGTAGCAAAAGGTAGCAAAAGGTAGCAAACCGTCGTCGACGTCCGAGACAGTCAGAAACAGCACTCACGACCCTTCCGACCACAGGAAAGTACACCAACACGCTCCGCATACACGTCACAACATGACACCAACACCACACGCATCGTCGACACGTACCAACGCATGCATCAGACACAGTCGCAAAAGGTAGCAAAAGGTAGCAAAAGGTAGCAAAAGGTAGCAAAAGGTAGCAAAAGGTAGCAAAAGGTAGCAAAAGGTAGCAAAAGGTAGCAAAAGGTAGCAAACCGTCGTCGACGTCCGAGACAGTCAGAAACAGCACTCACGACCCTTCCGACCACAGGAAAGTACACCAACACGCTCCGCATACACGTCACAATGCACCAACACCACACGCATCGTCGACACGTACCAACGCATGCGTCAGACACAGTCGCAAAAGGTAGCAAAAGAAGTAGCAAAAGGTAGCAAAAGGTAGCAAAAGGTAGCAAAAGGTAGCAAAAGGTAGCAAAAGGTAGCAAACCGTCGTCGACGTCCGAGACAGTCAGAAACAGCACTCACGACCCTTCCGACCACAGGAAAGTACACCAACACGCTCCGCATACACGTCACAACCTGCCACCAACACCACACGCATCGTCAACAAGTACCAACGCATGCGTCAGACACAGTCGCAAAAGGTAGCAAAAGGTAGCACAAGGTAGCAAAAGGTAGCAAAAGGTAGCAAAAGGTAGCAAAAGATAGCAAAAGGTAGCAAACCGTCGTCGACGTCCGAGACAGTCAGAAACAGCACTCACGACCCTTCCGACCACAGGAAAGTACACCAACACGCTCCGCATACACGTCACAACCATGCCACCAACACCACACGCATCGTCGACACGTACCAACGCATGCATCAGCACAGTCGCAAAAGGTAGCAAAAGGTAGCAAAAGGTAGCAAAAGGTAGCAAAAGGTAGCAAAAGGTAGCAAAAGGTAGCAAAAGGTAGCAAAAGGTAGCAAAAGGTAGCAAACCGTCGCGACGTCGAGACAGTCAGAAACAGCACTCACGACCCTTCCGACCACAGGAAAGTACACCAACACGCTCCGCATACACGTCACAATGCCACCAACACCACACGCATCGTCGACACGTACCAACGCATGCATCAGACACAGTCGCAAAAGGTAGCAAAAGGTAGCAAAGGGTAGCAAAAGGTAGCAAAAGGTAGCAAACCGTCGTCGACGTCCGAGACAGTCAGAAACAGCACTCACGACCCTTCCGACCACAGGAAAGTACACCAACACGCTCCGCATACACGTCACAACCTGCCACCAACACCACACGCATCGTCGACACGTACCAACGCATGCATCAGACACAGTCGCAAAAGGTAGCAAAAGGTAGCAAAAGGTAGCAAAAGGTAGCAAAAGGTAGCAAAAGGTAGCAAAAGGGTAGCAAAAGGTAGAAAAGATAGCGAAAGGTAGCAAAAGGTAGCAAAAGGGTAGCAAAGGGTAGCAAAAGGTAGCAAAAGGTAGCAAACCGTCGTCGACGTCCGAGACAGTCAGAAACAGCACTCACGACCCTTCCGACCACAGGAAAAGTACACCAACACGCTCCGCATACTCGTCGCTACATGACACCAACACCACACGCATCGTCGACACGTACCAACGCATGCATCAGACACAGTCGCAAAAGGTAGCAAAAGGTAGCAAAGGGTAGCAAAAGGTAGCAAAAGGTAGCAAACCGTCGTCGACGTCCGAGACAGTCCGAAATAGCACTCACGACCCTTCCGACCACAGGAAAAGTACACCAACACGCTCCGCATACACGTCACAACCTGCCACCAACACCACACGCATCGTCGACACGTACCAACGCATGCGTCAGACACAGTCGCAAAAGGTAGCAAAAGGTAGCAAAAGGTAGCAAAAGGTAGCAAAAGGTAGCAAAAGGTAGCAAAAGGTAGCAAAAGGTAGCAAAAGATAGCGAAAGGTAGCAAAAGGTAGCAAAAGGGTAGCAAAGGGTAGCAAAAGGTAGCAAAAGGTAGCAAACCGTCGTCGACGTCCGAGACAGTCAGAAACAGCACTCACGACCCTTCCGACCACAGGAAAGTACACCAACACGCTCCGCATACTCGTCGCTACATGACACCAACACCACACGCATCGTCGACACGTACCAACGCATGCATCAGACACAGTCGCAAAAGGTAGCAAAAGGTAGCAAACCGTCGTCGACGTCCGAGACAGTCAGAAACAGCACTCACGACCCTTCCGACCACAGGAAAGTACACCAACACGCTCCGCATACACGTCACAACCTGCCACCAACACCACACGCATCGTCGACACGTACCAACGCATGCGTTAGACACAGTCGCAAACGGTAGCAAAAGGTAGCAAAAGGTAGCAAAAGGTAGCAAAAGGTAGCAAAAGGTAGCAAACCGTCGTCGACGTCCGAGACAGTCAGAAACAGCACTCACGACCCTTCCGACCACAGGAAAGTACACCAACACGCTCCGCATACACGTCGCTACATGACACCAACACCACACGCATCGTCGGCACGTACCAACGTATGCATCAGACACAGTCGCAAAAGGTAGCAAAAGGTAGCAAAAGGTAGCAAAAGGTAGCAAAAGGTAGCAAAAGGTAGCAAAAGGTAGCAAAAGGTAGCAAAAGGTAGCAAAACGTAGCAAAAGGTAGCAAAAGGTAGCAAAAGGTAGCAAACCGTCGTCGACGTCCGAGACAGTCAGAAACAGCACTCACGACCCTTCCGACCACAGGAAAAGTACACCAACACGCTCCGCATACACGTCACAACCTGCCACCAACACCACACGCATCGTCGACACGTACCAACGCATGCGTCAGACACAGTCGCAAACGGTAGCAAAAGGTGGCAAAAGGTAGCAAAAGGTAGCAAAAGATAGCAAAACGTAGCAAAACGTAGCAAAAGGTAGCAAAAGGTAGCAAAGGGTAGCAAAAGGTAGCAAAAGGTAGCAAACCGTCGTCGACGTCCGAGACAGTCAGAAACAGCACTCACGACCCTTCCGACCACAGGAAAGTACACCAACACGCTCCGCATACTCGTCGCTACATGACACCAACACCACACGCATCGTCGACACGTACCAACGCATGCGTCAGACACAGTCGCAAAAGGTAGCAAAAGGTAGCAAAAGATAGCGAAACGTAGCAAAACGTAGCAAAACGTAGCAAAAGGTAGCAAAAGGTAGCAAACCGTCGTCGACGTCCGAGACAGTCAGAAACAGCACTCACGACCCTTCCGACCACAGGAAAGTACACCAACACGCTCCGCATACACGTCAAAACCTGCCACCAACACCACACGCATCGTCGACACGTACCAAACGCATGCGTCAGACACAGTCGCAAAAGGTAGCAAAGGTAGCAAAAGGTAGCAAAAGGTAGCAAAAGTAGCAAAACGTGCAAAAACGTAGCAAAAGGTAGCAAAAGGTAGCAAAGGTAGCAAAGGTAGCAAAAGGTAGCAAAAGGTAGCAAAAGGTAGCAAAAGTAGCAAAAGGTAGCAAAAGGTAGCAAAAGGTAGCAAAAGGTAGCAAACCGTCGTCGACGTCCGAGACAGTCCGAAATAGCACTCACGACCCTTCCGACCACAGGAAAAGTACACCAACACGCTCCGCATACACGTCACAACCTGCCACCAACACCACACGCATCGTCGACACGTACCAACGCATGCATCAGACACAGTCGCAAAAGGTAGCAAAAGGTAGCAAAAGGTAGCAAAAGGTAGCAAAACCGTCGTAAGACGTGGAGCAGCCACTCCGAAACAGCACTCACGACCCTTCCGACCACAGGAAAGTACACCAACACGCTCCGCATACGCGTCGCTACATGACACCAACACCACACGCATCGTCGACACGTACCAACGCATGCATCAGACACAGTCGCAAAAGGTAGCAAAAGGTAGCAAAAGGTAGCAAAAGGTAGCAAAAGGTAGCAAAAGGTAGCAAAAGGGTAGCAAAGGGTAGCAAAAGGTAGCAAAAGGTAGCAAACCGTCGTCGACGTCCGAGACAGTCAGAAACAGCACTCACGACCCTTCCGACCACAGGAAAAGTACACCAACACGCTCCGCATACACGTCACAACCTGCCACCAACACCACACGCATCGTCGACACGTACCAACGCATGCGTCAGACACAGTCGCAAAAGGTAGCAAAAGGTAGCAAAAGATAGCGAAAGGTAGCAAAAGGTAGCAAAAGGTAGCAAAAGGTAGCAAAAGATAGCAAAAGATAGCAAACCGGCGTCGACGTCCGAGACAGTCAGAAACAGCACTCACGACCCTTCCGACCACAGGAAAGTACACCAACACGCTCCGCATACACGTCACAACCTGCCACCAACACCACACGCATCGTCGACACGTACCAACGCATGCGTCAGACACAGTCGCAAACGGTAGCAAAAGGTAGCAAAAGGTAGCAAAAGGTAGCAAAAGGTAGCAAAAGGTAGCAAATGGTAGCAAAAGGTAGCAAAAGGTAGCAAAAGGTAGCAAACCGTCGTCGACGTCCGAGACAGTCAAAAACAGCACTCACGACCCTTCCGACCACAGGAAAAGTACACCAACACGCTCCGCATACACGTCACAACCTGCCACCAACACCACACGCATCGTCGACACGTACCAACGTATGCATCAGACACAGTCGCAAAAGGTAGCAAAAGGTAGCAAAAGGTAGCAAAAGGTAGCAAAAGATAGCGAAAGGTAGCAAAAGGTAGCAAAGGGTAGCAAAAGGTAGCAAAAGGTAGCACACCGTCGTCGACGTCCGAGACAGTCAGAAACAGCACTCACGACCCTTCCGACCACAGGAAAGTACACCAACACGCTCCGCATACACGTCACAACCTGCCACCAACACCACACGCATCGTCGACACGTACCAACGTATGCATCAGACACAGTCGCAAAAGGTAGCAAAAGGTAGCAAAAGGTAGCAAAAGGTAGCAAAAGATAGCGAAAGGTAGCAAAAGGTAGCAAAGGGTAGCAAAAGGTAGCAAAAGGTAGCACACCGTCGTCGACGTCCGAGACAGTCAGAAACAGCACTCACGACCCTTCCGACCACAGGAAAGTACACCAACACGCTCCGCATACGCGTCGCTACATGACACCAACACCACACGCATCGTCGACACGTACCAACGCATGCATCAGACACAGTCGCAAAAGGTAGCAAAAGGTAGCAAAAGGTAGCAAAAGGTAGCAAAAGATAGCGAAAGGTAGCAAAAGGTAGCAAAGGGTAGCAAAAGGTAGCAAAAGGTAGCACACCGTCGTCGACGTCCGAGACAGTCAGAAACAGCACTCACGACCCTTCCGACCACAGGAAAGTACACCAACACGCTCCGCATACACGTCACAACCTGCCACCAACACCACACGCATCGTCGACACGTACCAACGTATGCATCAGACACAGTCGCAAAAGGTAGCAAAAGGTAGCAAAAGGTAGCAAAAGGTAGCAAAAGGTAGCAAAAGGTAGCAAAAGATAGCAAAAGGTAGCAAACCGTCGTCGACGTCGGAGACTCGAAACAGCACTCACGACCCTTCCGACCACAGGAAAGTAACCAACACGCTCCGCATACACGTCACAACCTGCCACCAACACCACACGCATCGTCGACACGTACCAACGCATGCGTCAGACACAGTCGCAAAAGGTAGCAAAAGGTAGCAAAAGGTAGCAAAAGGTAGCAAAAGGTAGCAAAAGGTAGCAAAAGGTAGCAAAAGGTAGCAAACCGTCGTCGACGTCCGAGACAGTCAGAAACAGCACTCACGACCCTTCCGACCACAGGAAAGTACACCAACACGCTCCGCATACACGTCAAACCTGCCACCAACACCACACGCATCGTCGACACGTACCAACGCATGCGTCAGACACAGTCGCAAAAGGTAGCAAAAGGTAGCAAAAGATAGCAAACGGCACCGTCGACGTCCGAGACAGTCAGAAACAGCACTCACGACCCTTCCGACCACAGGAAAGTACACCAACACGCTCCGCATACACGTCACAACCTGCCACCAACACCACACGCATCGTCGACACGTACCAACGCATGCGTCAGACACAGTCGCAAACGGTAGCAAAAGGTAGCAAAAGGTAGCAAAAGGTAGCAAAAGGTAGCAAAAGGTAGCAAAAGGTAGCAAAAGGTAGCAAAAGGTAGCAAAAGATAGCAAAAGGTAGCAAACCGTCGTCGACGTCCGAGACAGTCAGAAACAGCACTCACGACCCTTCCGACCACAGGAAAGTACACCAACACGCTCCGCATACGCGTCACAACCTGCCACCAACACCACACGCATCGTCGACACGTACCAACGCATGCGTCAGACACAGTCGCAAAAGGTAGCAAAAGGTAGCAAAAGGTAGCAAAAGGTAGCAAAAGGTAGCAAAAGGTAGCAAAAGGTAGCAAAAGGTAGCAAAAGGTAGCAAACCGTCGTCGACGTCCGAGACAGTCAGAAACAGCACTCACGACCCTTCCGACCACAGGAAAGTACACCAACACGCTCCGCATACACGTCACAACCTGCCACCAACACCACACGCATCGTCGACACGTACCAACGCATGCGTCAGACACAGTCGCAAAAGGTAGCAAAAGGTAGCAAAAGATAGCAAACCGGCGTCGACGTCCGAGACAGTCAGAAACAGCACTCACGACCCTTCCGACCACAGGAAAGTACACCAACACGCTCCGCATACACGTCACAACCTGCCACCAACACCACACGCATCGTCGACACGTACCAACGCATGCGTCAGACACAGTCGCAAACGGTAGCAAAAGGTAGCAAAAGGTAGCAAAAGGTAGCAAAAGGTAGCAAAAGGTAGCAAAAGGTAGCAAAAGGTAGCAAAAGGTAGCAAAAGATAGCAAAAGGTAGCAAACCGTCGTAAGACGTCCGAGACAGTCAGAAACAGCACTCACGACCCTTCCGACCACAGGAAAGTACACCAACACGCTCCGCATACACGTCACAACCTGCCACCAACACCACACGCATCGTCGACACGTACCAACGCATGCGTCAGACACAGTCGCAAACGGTAGCAAAAGGTAGCAAAAGGTAGCAAAAGGTAGCAAAAGGTAGCAAAAGGTAGCAAAAGGTAGCAAAAGGTAGCAAAAGATAGCAAAAGGTAGCAAACCGTCGTAAGACGTCCGAGACAGTCAGAAACAGCACTCACGACCCTTCCGACCACAGGAAAGTACACCAACACGTCCGCATACACGTCACAACCTGCCACCAACACCACACGCATCGTCGACACGTACCAACGCATGCGTCAGACACAGTCGCAAACGGTAGCAAAAGGTAGCAAAAGGTAGCAAAAGGTAGCAAAAGGTAGCAAAAGGTAGCAAAAGGTAGCAAAAGGTAGCAAAAGGTAGCAAAAGGTAGCAAAAGATAGCAAAAGGTAGCAAACCGTCGTCGACGTCCGAGACAGTCAGAAACAGCACTCACGACCCTTCCGACCACAGGAAAGTACACCAACACGCTCCGCATACACGTCACAACCTGCCACCAACACCACACGCATCGTCGACACGTACCAACGCATGCGTCAGACACAGTCGCAAAAGGTAGCAAAAGGTAGCAAAAGATAGCAAACCGGCGTCGACGTCCGAGACAGTCAGAAACAGCACTCACGACCCTTCCGACCACAGGAAAGTACACCAACACGCTCCGCATACACGTCACAACCTGCACCAACACCACACGCATCGTCGACACGTACCAACGCATGCGTCAGACACAGTCGCAAACGGTAGCAAAAGGTAGCAAAAGGTAGCAAAAGGTAGCAAAAGGTAGCAAAGGTAGCAAAAGGTAGCAAAAGGTAGCAAAAGGTAGCAAAAGGTAGCAAACCGTCGTCGACGTCCGAGACAGTCAGAAACAGCACTCACGACCCTTCCGACCACAGGAAAGTACACCAACACGCTCCGCATACACGTCACAACCTGCCACCAACACCACACGCATCGTCGACACGTACCAACGCATGCGTCAGACACAGTCGCAAAAGGTAGCAAAAGGTAGCAAAAGGTAGCAAACCGTCGTCGACGTCCGAGACAGTCAGAAACAGCACTCACGACCCTTCCGACCACAGGAAAGTACACCAACACGCTCCGCATACTCGTCGCTACATGACACCAACACCACACGCATCGTCGACACGTACCAACGCATGCGTCAGACACAGTCGCAGAAGGTAGCAAAAGGTAGCAAAAGGTAGCAAAAGGTAGCAAAAGGTAGCAAAAGGTAGCAAACCGTCGTCGACGTCCGAGACAGTCAGAAACAGCACTCACGACCCTTCCGACCACAGGAAAGTACACCAACACGCTCCGCATACACGTCACAACCTGCCACCACACCACACGCATCGTCGACACGTACCAACGCATGCGTCAGACACAGTCGCAAAAGGTAGCAAAAGGTAGCAAAAGATAGCGAAACGTAGCAAAACGTAGCAAAACGTAGCAAAAGGTAGCAAAAGGTAGCAAACCGTCGTCGACGTCCGAGACAGTCAGAAACAGCACTCACGACCCTTCCGACCACAGGAAAGTACACCAACACGCTCCGCATACACGTCACAACCTGCCACCAACACCACACGCATCGTCGACACGTACCAACGCATGCGTCAGACACAGTCGCAAAAGGTAGCAAAAGGTAGCAAAAGGTAGCAAAAGGTAGCAAAAGGTAGCAAAAGGTAGCAAAACGTAGCAAAAGGTAGCAAAAGGTAGCAAACCGTCGTCGACGTCCGAGACAGTCAGAAACAGCACTCACGACCCTTCCGACCACAGGAAAGTACACCAACACGCTCCGCATACACGTCACAACCTGCCACCAACACCACACGCATCGTCGACACGTACCAACGCATGCGTCAGACACAGTCGCAAAAGGTAGCAAAAGGTAGCAAAAGATAGCAAACCGGCGTCGACGTCCGAGACAGTCAGAAACAGCACTCACGACCCTTCCGACCACAGGAAAGTACACCAACACGCTCCGCATACACGTCACAACCTGCCACCAACACCACACGCATCGTCGACACGTACCAACGCATGCGTCAGACACAGTCGCAAACGGTAGCAAAAGGTAGCAAAAGGTAGCAAAAGGTAGCAAAAGGTAGCAAAAGGTAGCAAAAGGTAGCAAAAGGTAGCAAAAGGTAGCAAAAGGTAGCAAACCGTCGTCGACGTCCGAGACAGTCAGAAACAGCACTCACGACCCTTCCGACCACAGGAAAGTACACCAACACGCTCCGCATACACGTCACAACCTGCCACCAACACCACACGCATCGTCGACACGTACCAACGCATGCGTCAGACACAGTCGCAAAAGGTAGCAAAAGGTAGCAAAAGGTAGCAAACCGTCGTCGACGTCCGAGACAGTCAGAAACAGCACTCACGACCCTTCCGACCACAGGAAAGTACACCAACACGCTCCGCATACTCGTCGCTACATGACACCAACACCACACGCATCGTCGACACGTACCAACGCATGCGTCAGACACAGTCGCAGAAGGTAGCAAAAGGTAGCAAAAGGTAGCAAAAGGTAGCAAAAGGTAGCAAAAGGTAGCAAACCGTCGTCGACGTCCGAGACAGTCAGAAACAGCACTCACGACCCTTCCGACCACAGGAAAGTACACCAACACGCTCCGCATACACGTCACAACCTGCCACCAACACCACACGCATCGTCGACACGTACCAACGCATGCGTCAGACACAGTCGCAAAAGGTAGCAAAAGGTAGCAAAAGATAGCGAAACGTAGCAAAACGTAGCAAAACGTAGCAAAAGGTAGCAAAAGGTAGCAAACCGTCGTAAGACGTCCGAGACAGTCAGAAACAGCACTCACGACCCTTCCGACCACAGGAAAGTACACCAACACGCTCCGCATACACGTCACAACCTGCCACCAACACCACACGCATCGTCGACACGTACCAACGCATGCGTCAGACACAGTCGCAAAAGGTAGCAAAAGGTAGCAAAAGATAGCGAAACGTAGCAAAACGTAGCAAAACGTAGCAAAAGGTAGCAAAAGGTAGCAAACCGTCGTCGACGTCCGAGACAGTCAGAAACAGCACTCACGACCCTTCCGACCACAGGAAAGTACACCAACACGCTCCGCATACACGTCACAACCTGCCACCAACACCACACGCATCGTCGACACGTACCAACGTATGCATCAGACACAGTCGCAAAAGGTAGCAAAAGGTAGCAAAAGGTAGCAAAAGGTAGCAAAAGGTAGCAAAAGGTAGCAAAAGGTAGCAAAAGGTAGCAAAAGGTAGCAAACCGTCGTAAGACGTCGGAGACAGTCAGAAACAGCACTCACGACCCTTCCGACCACAGGAAAGTACACCAACACGCTCCGCATACACGTCGCAACCTGCCACCAACACCACACGCATCGTCGACACGTACCAACGCATGCGTCAGACACAGTCGCAAAAAGGTAGCAAAAGGTAGCAAAAGGTAGCAAAGAGTAGCAAAAGGTAGCAAACCGTCGTCGACGTCGGAGACTCGAAACAGCACTCACGACCCTTCCGACCACAGGAAAGTACACCAACACGCTCCGCATACACGTCACAACCTGCCACCAACACCACACGCATCGTCGACACGTACCAACGCATGCGTCAGACACAGTCGCAAAAGGTAGCAAAAGGTAGCAAAAGGTAGCAAAAGGTAGCAAAAGGTAGCAAAAGGTAGCAAAAGGTAGCAAAAGGTAGCAAAAGGTAGCAAAAGGTAGCAAACCGTCGTCGACGTCCGAGACAGTCAGAAACAGCACTCACGACCCTTCCGACCACAGGAAAGTACACCAACACGCTCCGCATACACGTCACACCTGCCACCAACACCACACGCATCGTCGACACGTACCAACGCATGCGTCAGACACAGTCGCAAACGGTAGCAAAAGGTAGCAAAAGGTAGCAAAAGGTAGCAAAAGATAGCAAAAGGTAGCAAAAGGTAGCAAAAGGTAGCAAAAGGTAGCAAAAGGTAGCAAAAGATAGCAAAAGGTAGCAAAAGGTAGCAAAGGGTAGCAAAAGGTAGCAAAAGGTAGCAAAAGGTAGCAAAAGGTAGCAAAAGGTAGCAAAAGGTAGCAAAAGGTAGCAAAAGATAGCAAAAGGTAGCAAAAGGTAGCAAAGGGTAGCAAAAGGTAGCAAAAGGTAGCAAACCGTCGTCGACGTCGGAGCCACTCCGAAACAGCACTCACGACCCTTCCGACCACAGGAAAGTAAACCAACACGCTCCGCATACACGTCACAACCTGCCAACAACACCACACGCATCGTCGACACGTACCAACGCATGCATCAGACACAGTCGCAAAAGGTAGCAAAAGGTAGCAAAAGGTAGCAAAAGGTAGCAAAACGTAGCAAAACGTAGCAAAAGGTAGCAAACCGTCGTAAGACGTCGGAGCCACTCCGAAACAGCACTCACGACCCTTCCGACCACAGGAAAGTACACCAACACGCTCCGCATACACGTCACAATGCCACCAACACCACACGCATCGTCGACACGTACCAACGCATGCATCAGACACAGTCGCAAAAGGTAGCAAAAGGTAGCAAAAGGTAGCAAAAGGTAGCAAAAGGTAGCAAAACGTAGCAAAAGGTAGCAAAAGGTAGCAAACCGTCGTAAGACGTCGGAGACTCGAAACAGCACTCACGACCCTTCCGACCACAGGAAAGTACACCAACACGCTCCGCATACACGTCGCAACTGACACCAACACCACACGCATCGTCGACACGTACCAACGCATGCGTCAGACACAGTCGCAAAAGGTAGCAAAAGGTAGCAAAAGGTAGCAAAAGGTAGCAAAAGGTAGCAAAAGGTAGCAAAAGGTAGCAAACCGTCGTCGACGTCCGAGACAGTCAGAAACAGCACTCACGACCCTTCCGACCACAGGAAAGTACACCAACACGCTCCGCATACACGTCACAACCTGCCACCAACACCACACGCATCGTCGACACGTACCAACGCATGCGTCAGACGTCACGGTAGCAAAAGGTAGCAAAAGGTAGCAAAAGGTAGCAAAAGGTAGCAAAAGGTAGCAAAAGGTAGCAAAGGTAGCAAAAGGTAGCAAAAGGTAGCAAACCGTCGTCGACGTCCGAGACAGTCAGAAACAGCACTCACGACCCTTCCGACCACAGGAAAGTACACCAACACGCTCCGCATACACGTCACAACCTGCCACCAACACCACACGCATCGTCGACACGTACCAACGCATGCATCAGACACAGTCGCAAAAGGTAGCAAAAGGTAGCAAAAGGTAGCAAAAGGTAGCAAAAGGTAGCAAAAGTAGCAAAAGTAGCAAAAGGTAGCAAAAGATAGAAAGGTAGCAAAAGGTAGCAAAGGGTAGCAAAAGGTAGCAAAAGGTAGCAAACCGTCGTCGACGTCCGAGACAGTCAGAAACAGCACTCACGACCCTTCCGACCACAGGAAAGTAACCAACACGCTCCGCATACACGTCACAACCTGCCACCAACACCACACGCATCGTCGACACGTACCAACGCATGCGTCAGACACAGTCGCAAAAGTAGCAAAAGGTAGCAAAAGGTAGCAAAAGGTAGCAAAAGATAGCAAAAGGTAGCAAAAGGTAGCAAAAGGTAGCAAAAGGTAGCAAAAGGTAGCAAACCGTCGTCGACGTCCGAGACAGTCAGAAACAGCACTCACGACCCTTCCGACCACAGGAAAGTACACCAACACGCTCCGCATACACGTCACAACCTGCCACCAACACCACACGCATCGTCGACACGTACCAACGCATGCGTCAGACACAGTCGCAAAAGGTAGCAAAAGGTAGCAAAAGATAGCAAAAGGTAGCAAAAGGTAGCAAAAGATAGCAAAAGGTAGCAAAAGGTAGCAAAAGGTAGCAAACCGTCGTCGACGTCCGAGACAGTCAGAAACAGCACTCACGACCCTTCCGACCACAGGAAAGTACACCAACACGCTCCGCATACACGTCACAACCTGCCACCAACACCACACGCATCGTCGACACGTACCAACGCATGCGTCAGACACAGTCGCAAAAGGTAGCAAAAGGTAGCAAAAGGTAGCAAAAGGTAGCAAAAGGTAGCAAAAGGTAGCAAAAGGTAGCAAAAGATAGCAAACCGTCGTAAGACGTCGGAGCCACTCCGAAACAGCACTCACGACCCTTCCGACCACAGGAAAGTACACCAACACGCTCCGCATACACGGCACACCCTGCCACTGGATTATAGTATTCATGCACGTGTGCGTGACGGCGGCGATGTGTGTGGTGTGTTTGGGGTGTGTAGTAAGTCCGGACGAATTTGGACGAATTTGGACGAATTTGGACGAATTTGGACGAATGGGGACGAATTTGGACGAATGGGGACGAATGGGGACAATTGCGTTCCTTGTTCCGACTGTTGCGGACTTGACAGGGACAAGACATGGATGCCAACTATGTGCACCACCCTGCACCACGCACCGTCCACACACACCCGCGCCACAATGGCATGCAGTCGCAAATCGTCGCAAATCGTCGCAAATCGTCGTGAGCAGTCCTGACGTGTCCGACGCACCCACCAACGACCTCCATACGTCACCAAACGACGCCAATACGCACCACATATACGTCGGAAAGTGCAACACCCAGCACCACTCACCGTCCACACACACCCGCGCCACAATGGCATGCAGTCGCAAATCGTCGCAAATCGTCGTAAGCAGTCCTGACGAGTCCGACGCGCCCACCACCGACCTCCAAACGTCACCAAACGACGCCAACACGCACCACATATACGTCGGAAAGTGCAACACCCAGCACCACTCACCGTCCACACACACCCGCGCCACAATGGCATGCAGTCGCAAATCGTCGCAAATCGTCGCAAATCGTCGTAAGCAGTCCTGGCGAGTCCGACGCACCCACCACCGACCTCCAAACGTCACCAAACGACGCCTTCGGTCATGAGATGACGCCAGCACTTCGTCACACATCTGTGAACGTCAAGACGCCGGAACCTATCTCGTTATCAGCGCTGACAACGTCGGGCACTGGCAGCACATCGTCGTGAATTCGAGTGTGCCCAGAAAGCGGGTGCAGATCCCCGTGCGGAAGCTCATGCAATCCACGACCGCGGGGGACTTCCACCAACGACATCTCCGCGAAAGAACTGCTACCAGTCCTCGTCTATCATCATATGGGCGCTTGCACGCCGCATTGAGTTCTGCGGTACCGTTACCCTATACTTGCATTGCGTCTCCCAACGCGTTCGTCGTGGATATCGCCCTTCCGTTTCGGTGGACCGGTTATCCGCTCTCACCACGGCGTCTTTGGTTCTGCGATCTCGTTCCTGGTGCGCAGAGAAAGCCCTCTGAGCCTGCGTCCCGACAGCCCACTGTGCTGGAGTCACTTCACGGATCTGCTCGTTATCTCCACCTGCCCACCCCAGCCCAGCATCGCCACAGCCTGTCATGGTTGGCAGGTGCCGCCGACGGACTCGGCAGCCTGGCACCACATATACTGAAAGCCCAGCACATCCTGCGCGGTCCGGCTGCGACTTCGTTGACAGCAGCCCGTTCTTCTGCTCTGTCGATGATCACATTCTCATCGGACCCGATGTGGGTGGCCGTCTAGAGCTATGTGAGGTCGCTCTCCGCCTCGCCATGCTCGCGAGACTGGGCATTTTGTCCACCGAAAATGAATACAAACCTCTATAAGATACACAAATTCATTTCATAGAGGCTCTTTATCAAAATTTACGAGCCCCATTCCATTTACCGTAAAATACTTGTTAACTGTCGCATCGGTGAGCACCTCCGGCACTATCAGCACATCCCCATGCTGAATCAAAGTGTACACGTACCCATGTGGTAAATTACAATCCCACCCGTAAATTACGAGTTCTTGTACGTCGTGTCCCACTTAGAACAAACACCGCCTGAAGCCACCCGACACCAGTCGGGCTTTTTCGTCCTTCCGCGCAGGCGCGCGTCCAGAGACCCCCGTCCCAGTTGGCAGCCCGCGGCATAGTAAGTCCCAGTGCTGTTTAAGAGGCGGGTGGCTCCGAGTCATCGTCCGCTGCATTAATCGGATCGTCCGTAACCTCGTAGCCTTCATGAAGTAACTCTGCGTCAAGTGTACGCTCGTCCTCTCGTGCATCGTCCGCTGCATGCACGGCGACTTCATTTTCGTTCAGTCCGAATCGACGGACCCAGGCACCTTCTCCAAGATGGCGGCCTTGGACGTCGCGTATGCCTGCAGCTTTTCCGTCCAGTGTGCGCTCATGTCGTCCCACAACAACAGTACTGGTGCGTCGTCTGCATTCCGCATTCCGAAAACATGCTTCAGGAAAGCGATCGACAGTTGCTCGTTCCACCACCCCTTCGGATTTCTAAACACTTCCAGGTCAATGCCGCTGATTGCTGTATTGACTGCGGCCCATGCACGTCGACCGAATCCACGTCGAAGGCGATCATTCTCTTCCTGTCGAGCTGCGAGCTTCGAATGCTGCGCTTTCAGCACAACAAATGGTGTGTATTTTTTTGCCAGAAGCGTCTCCATCACCATGGCGCCTCCTTGTCGTTCCCAGCGCATCGAATCCATACGGTTTTATCGCCGCGTTTCGTGATCGTGCGCTTTGGTACGTACTCGAAGAATTATTGCCGTCTGATCCGCGTTGAAGATTGGGCTAACGTTCTTCTCCATTGTCAGGGAGAAGGACTCGAGCACGAAACGCAGCCCTTTTTTTAAGTCTTTTGATGTAGGGTGTCGCTGACCTCTGTCCCCAACCCCCTTATGAATCAGTCCCTCTACAAGGAACACCGTTCCAACTATTCCTACTGCTATGCTACTGTTTATGGCTTTTTTCTCTTTGGATTAACGTCATAACTACAAATAGAACCTGAGACACCTTGTACGATGTTGACCACACCCCACCAGTGCCTGGACCTTGTCTGAAAAGCGTGGACCACTCCACCACACACGGAACCCTCAAGTGACATCGCGCCGGCCGCGACGTCGGTGCCACCGGGGGCACAACTGCCTGACCGCTCACGGTCTTGATGCGGTCCGGTAACCGCAGCGATCTTCCCGCACGTTGAAGAGCGAGAGAAGGGGCGAGCACCGAGCACGGGGTGGTGCGAGGAGAAAAGAAGAACAGATTCCGCGGTGTGGAGAAGACATGGAGCACGAAGAAAGGAAGTCGAGTCACCGCAGCGTAGTTGGTGGGGGAGTGGCAAGAGAGTCGAGAACAGTAAGTGCGCGCGTTGCAGTGGCGACAGCGAGGAGTCAAGTCAGCGTTAGCCGTTGCCGTGAGTACCGCCAGAGGGAGTTGGGCGGCCTGTGTAGCTGCGTCTGTGTGACGCTTGGTCTGTGTAACCGTGGTTTGTGTGACGAGTTGGTGAGAGTCTGTGTAACTCGCAGCTTGGCTGGTGCGGTGTGTTCCTGTAGAGTCGCGGCAACGGACGAGCGCTGAACGACCAGCTAATCAATTAACAAGAGCATATTGTGTGTGTGTGTGTGTGTGTGTGTGTGTGTGTGCATTAGTCCCTCGGCCCTGCAGATACCACAAGTCGTTGCATTCCCCGGTTTAACGACTCGCTGGTATCACTTGGTGGAGAACCTGGGTATACCACAAACGCGGTGTTCTTGATCGAGAGAAGCAGGACGACGAGCACAAGCGCCAGACGCACACGACTTCGACGACGTAGAAGACGATTGTAGCTGCGCATCGACGTCGCCATCCCACAAGCGCAGCAGGAAGCGCAAGGACAACCCTAGTGACGGACAAGGGGAGACAGAGTCCGAGGACGAAGGAGGGAAGATTGTCATTACCAGTGTCGTCATGAGCGCCGCAGGGCCCCAGCCAGCAACGCCAAGGTCGCTCGGGTTCGACGCAAGGAAGTTGGGTCTGAACAAATATGATTCAGAGAAGGACGGAATTGTCGATATCTTTCTGGCTGGTGTGGACAACGCGGTGCGAGCCGACGAGGTGCTCGTGGGCGGAAGGTGGCTAACGGAAGCCCTGTATTACGTGGTGGGATCCAATCTGCGAGGCAGCGCCGCCACGTTTTTCAGTAGCATGGAGGCCATCGCAACCCGTGCCCATCGGGAGTACGATTCACTTGTGGTGCGACTGAGACAGCAGTACGGAACTAAGCTGACGGAAGCGGCAGCCATCAACAAGTTGATGCAGAGGAAGTAAAAAGTAAGCGAGACGTACCAGGAGTACACCATGGCGCTGCGGCAGGCTGCAGAGGGGGCACCTGTCGCTGAACACTTCTTCTTTAAACCCTTTCAAGACGGCCCTCGTTCGGCTTTTCGAGCCCGCGTCTGTCGTGCCCGTGCGCCACGGTAGCGCAGTGCACGGCGTCCATCAGTGTCGTCGGCGGCAACCGAGAGCACCGGACGCTGCCGCGGTGGATCTGGTTCAAGCCGCCGCTGTTGGATTGCGACGTACCAGGCGCTACGGTTGGTTCGGTACAAGGGTTCAGCGGGTTGTGTCTAACTGGGGTCACAGAGGGACTTGGCCACACGACGAGGTAATTTGACCAGCGTGTGACCAATACCGAAAATAGTCCCGTGACCTACGGTAACTAGAGACATTAGATCACTTGACATGGACAAGCAAAACACACATTACCGTCCTTGCCGTTGCAAACGCGCTCAACAAGTCTGAGCGACAAGCGGAATGGGGAAATTAGGGCGGCGAGCAGCCGATTATGTGAGGCGACGGCTGAGGCTGCTTACGATATCAAACAACAACACAGATGAACTGTATGACGGCGACAATGGCATCAAGCAAGACATCCTCATAGCATTGGGATTGCACGACGAGTACCTGTCATACTCATTGACAAACAATAGTGCTCAACTTCAACGCCATCGATGTGCTCGATGAAGTAGCAGTACTCTATAAGCTTCATCGCCCATCTCAACAACTTGCCTCTGACGTGCTTCTTGACTCCCGCCCCGGAACGAACACGTGGATCAAGTTACGATGATCGCAGTAGAGCTTAAACCCACTTGGGCGCAGCAAGTGGTGCGACAACTTGTCGCAGGCCGACATGATGGGGTAGCCCTCTTTCTCAATCACTGACCGGTTCTTCTGTTGCCCAGTGAATGTACCCCCCATACAGATCAGCAGTTGGTGCGCTTGGCCTTGAGGCCGCTTGTCAACTGCCCAAGACTCGACTTGAGTGACTACGACCGCCCATCCAACCTCGGAGGCGTCCGTAGTAGGCAAACATCAGCCTCGGGGTTCAGGAATGCTAGTTCGCCGAACAAGCAAGTGTGATACAGTCTTATGCAATCTGGCGTATAACTCTCACTCACAAAGCCAGCGAAGGGGTAGCGCTAGCCTTAGTGACGGAAGCGGAGCACAGGTTACCTAGGGTTAAGAGTTTAGGCTTAAGAGTTTAGGGTTTAGGGTTTAGGGTTTAGGGTTTAGGGTTTAGGGTTTAGGGTTTAGGGTTTAGGGTTTAGGGTTTAGGGTTTAGGGTTTAGGGTTTAGGGTTTAGGGTTTAGGGTTTAGGGTTTAGGGTTTAGGGTTTAGGGTTTAGGGTTTAGGGTTTAGGGTTTAGGGTTTTGGGTTTAGTTTTAGGGTTTAGGGTTTAGGGTTTAGGGTTTAGGTTTAGGGTTTAGGGTTTAGGGTTTAGGGTTTAGGGTTAGGGTTTTAGGGTTTAGGGTTTAGGGTTTTTAGGGTTTAGGGTTTAGG
>JAKVDI010000275.1:0-21189 GCA_022836835.1 Pythium insidiosum | reverse complement strand
ACAACAACCTACCATCATACCGACCGTCTTCTCCTCCACGAGTCCGATTCCTTATCGGTCGGTCCTACCACACTGCGCAACCAGACCACACTCCTGCCGTCCTGCCTCCTACACGTTTACCTGCTACACGCGCACCGCCGGATGGATGAACGTCTATCACCTGACAACGACGAGGTCAGTGGGGAGACGCTGAACCACAGTATCGGTTCGCATTACGCTTATGTTGCGCAAAGCACCATCGACGACTGGCGTGCACCAACGATCGATGCGAGCATGTTTAGACGATTTCCATCGACTCTACGGGTGAACGGGAGCAGACAGCCTTGTACGTGTGTCCACCGCGCGCGTCGGAGCGAGAAACAGGACACAAGAGAAAAAGCGAAGGAGAAGGAAAACAGCCCAACCGTACGACAGACGGACCAAGTCGTCGACTGCCGCTCGAAGAAACAACACCGTACACTGTGGTGACGGTGGGTGTGGGTGTTGGCTGGCATAAGGACCGGTGTGCGCTGTGCTACAAAGACTCAAGGTGAGGTGAGCGTGGTGGTACTGTACAGTGTCGATGGAGTCCGTGTGACGCCAAGAAAAAGATGGCACGGCTGGTGAGGTGTGGCGGCAGCAAAGAGATTAGCACTTGTTGGTCTCGATCCAACGACCTTTGGGTTATGAGCCCAACACGCTTCCTCTGCGCCAAAGTGCTCCGTCAATTTCACACCATCCCCGCAACATACACACACACGCATACACACATACACTTCACACAACCAACACCTACAACAAACAAACAACGCCACGCGCGCGCACGCACAACGAGACAATCCAGGACTCACCCACTACGACGATCGGGCTCCCACTCGCCACAACAACCTACCATCATACCGACCGTCTTCTCCTCCACGAGTCCGATTCCTTATCGGTCGGTCCTACCACACTGCGCAACCAGACCACACTCCTGCCGTCCTGCCTCCTACACGTTTACCTGCTACACGCGCACCGCCGGATGGATGAACGTCTATCACCTGACAACGACGAGGTCAGTGGGGAGACGCTGAACCACAGTATCGGTTCGCATTACGCTTATGTTGCGCAAAGCACCATCGACGACTGGCGTGCACCAACGATCGATGCGAGCATGTTTAGACGATTTCCATCGACTCTACGGGTGAACGGGAGCAGACAGCCTTGTACGTGTGTCCACCGCGCGCGTCGGAGCGAGAAACAGGACACAAGAGAAAAAGCGAAGGAGAAGGAAAACAGCCCAACCGTACGACAGACGGACCAAGTCGTCGACTGCCGCTCGAAGAAACAACACCGTACACTGTGGTGACGGTGGGTGTGGGTGTTGGCTGGCATAAGGACCGGTGTGCGCTGTGCTACAAAGACTCAAGGTGAGGTGAGCGTGGTGGTACTGTACAGTGTCGATGGAGTCCGTGTGACGCCAAGAAAAAGATGGCACGGCTGGTGAGGTGTGGCGGCAGCAAAGAGATTAGCACTTGTTGGTCTCGATCCAACGACCTTTGGGTTATGAGCCCAACACGCTTCCTCTGCGCCAAAGTGCTCCGTCAATTTCACACCATCCCCGCAACATACACACACACGCATACACACATACACTTCACACAACCAACACCTACAACAAACAAACAACGCCACGCGCGCGCACGCACAACGAGACAATCCAGGACTCACCCACTACGACGATCGGGCTCCCACTCGCCACAACAACCTACCATCATACCGACCGTCTTCTCCTCCACGAGTCCGATTCCTTATCGGTCGGTCCTACCACACTGCGCAACCAGACCACACTCCTGCCGTCCTGCCTCCTACACGTTTACCTGCTACACGCGCACCGCCGGATGGATGAACGTCTATCACCTGACAACGACGAGGTCAGTGGGGAGACGCTGAACCACAGTATCGGTTCGCATTACGCTTATGTTGCGCAAAGCACCATCGACGACTGGCGTGCACCAACGATCGATGCGAGCATGTTTAGACGATTTCCATCGACTCTACGGGTGAACGGGAGCAGACAGCCTTGTACGTGTGTCCACCGCGCGCGTCGGAGCGAGAAACAGGACACAAGAGAAAAAGCGAAGGAGAAGGAAAACAGCCCAACCGTACGACAGACGGACCAAGTCGTCGACTGCCGCTCGAAGAAACAACACCGTACACTGTGGTGACGGTGGGTGTGGGTGTTGGCTGGCATAAGGACCGGTGTGCGCTGTGCTACAAAGACTCAAGGTGAGGTGAGCGTGGTGGTACTGTACAGTGTCGATGGAGTCCGTGTGACGCCAAGAAAAAGATGGCACGGCTGGTGAGGTGTGGCGGCAGCAAAGAGATTAGCACTTGTTGGTCTCGATCCAACGACCTTTGGGTTATGAGCCCAACACGCTTCCTCTGCGCCAAAGTGCTCCGTCAATTTCACACCATCCCCGCAACATACACACACACGCATACACACATACACTTCACACAACCAACACCTACAACAAACAAACAACGCCACGCGCGCGCACGCACAACGAGACAATCCAGGACTCACCCACTACGACGATCGGGCTCCCACTCGCCACAACAACCTACCATCATACCGACCGTCTTCTCCTCCACGAGTCCGATTCCTTATCGGTCGGTCCTACCACACTGCGCAACCAGACCACACTCCTGCCGTCCTGCCTCCTACACGTTTACCTGCTACACGCGCACCGCCGGATGGATGAACGTCTATCACCTGACAACGACGAGGTCAGTGGGGAGACGCTGAACCACAGTATCGGTTCGCATTACGCTTATGTTGCGCAAAGCACCATCGACGACTGGCGTGCACCAACGATCGATGCGAGCATGTTTAGACGATTTCCATCGACTCTACGGGTGAACGGGAGCAGACAGCCTTGTACGTGTGTCCACCGCGCGCGTCGGAGCGAGAAACAGGACACAAGAGAAAAAGCGAAGGAGAAGGAAAACAGCCCAACCGTACGACAGACGGACCAAGTCGTCGACTGCCGCTCGAAGAAACAACACCGTACACTGTGGTGACGGTGGGTGTGGGTGTTGGCTGGCATAAGGACCGGTGTGCGCTGTGCTACAAAGACTCAAGGTGAGGTGAGCGTGGTGGTACTGTACAGTGTCGATGGAGTCCGTGTGACGCCAAGAAAAAGATGGCACGGCTGGTGAGGTGTGGCGGCAGCAAAGAGATTAGCACTTGTTGGTCTCGATCCAACGACCTTTGGGTTATGAGCCCAACACGCTTCCTCTGCGCCAAAGTGCTCCGTCAATTTCACACCATCCCCGCAACATACACACACACGCATACACACATACACTTCACACAACCAACACCTACAACAAACAAACAACGCCACGCGCGCGCACGCACAACGAGACAATCCAGGACTCACCCACTACGACGATCGGGCTCCCACTCGCCACAACAACCTACCATCATACCGACCGTCTTCTCCTCCACGAGTCCGATTCCTTATCGGTCGGTCCTACCACACTGCGCAACCAGACCACACTCCTGCCGTCCTGCCTCCTACACGTTTACCTGCTACACGCGCACCGCCGGATGGATGAACGTCTATCACCTGACAACGACGAGGTCAGTGGGGAGACGCTGAACCACAGTATCGGTTCGCATTACGCTTATGTTGCGCAAAGCACCATCGACGACTGGCGTGCACCAACGATCGATGCGAGCATGTTTAGACGATTTCCATCGACTCTACGGGTGAACGGGAGCAGACAGCCTTGTACGTGTGTCCACCGCGCGCGTCGGAGCGAGAAACAGGACACAAGAGAAAAAGCGAAGGAGAAGGAAAACAGCCCAACCGTACGACAGACGGACCAAGTCGTCGACTGCCGCTCGAAGAAACAACACCGTACACTGTGGTGACGGTGGGTGTGGGTGTTGGCTGGCATAAGGACCGGTGTGCGCTGTGCTACAAAGACTCAAGGTGAGGTGAGCGTGGTGGTACTGTACAGTGTCGATGGAGTCCGTGTGACGCCAAGAAAAAGATGGCACGGCTGGTGAGGTGTGGCGGCAGCAAAGAGATTAGCACTTGTTGGTCTCGATCCAACGACCTTTGGGTTATGAGCCCAACACGCTTCCTCTGCGCCAAAGTGCTCCGTCAATTTCACACCATCCCCGCAACATACACACACACGCATACACACATACACTTCACACAACCAACACCTACAACAAACAAACAACGCCACGCGCGCGCACGCACAACGAGACAATCCAGGACTCACCCACTACGACGATCGGGCTCCCACTCGCCACAACAACCTACCATCATACCGACCGTCTTCTCCTCCACGAGTCCGATTCCTTATCGGTCGGTCCTACCACACTGCGCAACCAGACCACACTCCTGCCGTCCTGCCTCCTACACGTTTACCTGCTACACGCGCACCGCCGGATGGATGAACGTCTATCACCTGACAACGACGAGGTCAGTGGGGAGACGCTGAACCACAGTATCGGTTCGCATTACGCTTATGTTGCGCAAAGCACCATCGACGACTGGCGTGCACCAACGATCGATGCGAGCATGTTTAGACGATTTCCATCGACTCTACGGGTGAACGGGAGCAGACAGCCTTGTACGTGTGTCCACCGCGCGCGTCGGAGCGAGAAACAGGACACAAGAGAAAAAGCGAAGGAGAAGGAAAACAGCCCAACCGTACGACAGACGGACCAAGTCGTCGACTGCCGCTCGAAGAAACAACACCGTACACTGTGGTGACGGTGGGTGTGGGTGTTGGCTGGCATAAGGACCGGTGTGCGCTGTGCTACAAAGACTCAAGGTGAGGTGAGCGTGGTGGTACTGTACAGTGTCGATGGAGTCCGTGTGACGCCAAGAAAAAGATGGCACGGCTGGTGAGGTGTGGCGGCAGCAAAGAGATTAGCACTTGTTGGTCTCGATCCAACGACCTTTGGGTTATGAGCCCAACACGCTTCCTCTGCGCCAAAGTGCTCCGTCAATTTCACACCATCCCCGCAACATACACACACACGCATACACACATACACTTCACACAACCAACACCTACAACAAACAAACAACGCCACGCGCGCGCACGCACAACGAGACAATCCAGGACTCACCCACTACGACGATCGGGCTCCCACTCGCCACAACAACCTACCATCATACCGACCGTCTTCTCCTCCACGAGTCCGATTCCTTATCGGTCGGTCCTACCACACTGCGCAACCAGACCACACTCCTGCCGTCCTGCCTCCTACACGTTTACCTGCTACACGCGCACCGCCGGATGGATGAACGTCTATCACCTGACAACGACGAGGTCAGTGGGGAGACGCTGAACCACAGTATCGGTTCGCATTACGCTTATGTTGCGCAAAGCACCATCGACGACTGGCGTGCACCAACGATCGATGCGAGCATGTTTAGACGATTTCCATCGACTCTACGGGTGAACGGGAGCAGACAGCCTTGTACGTGTGTCCACCGCGCGCGTCGGAGCGAGAAACAGGACACAAGAGAAAAAGCGAAGGAGAAGGAAAACAGCCCAACCGTACGACAGACGGACCAAGTCGTCGACTGCCGCTCGAAGAAACAACACCGTACACTGTGGTGACGGTGGGTGTGGGTGTTGGCTGGCATAAGGACCGGTGTGCGCTGTGCTACAAAGACTCAAGGTGAGGTGAGCGTGGTGGTACTGTACAGTGTCGATGGAGTCCGTGTGACGCCAAGAAAAAGATGGCACGGCTGGTGAGGTGTGGCGGCAGCAAAGAGATTAGCACTTGTTGGTCTCGATCCAACGACCTTTGGGTTATGAGCCCAACACGCTTCCTCTGCGCCAAAGTGCTCCGTCAATTTCACACCATCCCCGCAACATACACACACACGCATACACACATACACTTCACACAACCAACACCTACAACAACAAACAACGCCACGCGCGCGCACGCACAACGAGACAATCCAGGACTCACCCACTACGACGATCGGGCTCCACTCGCCACAACAACCTACCATCATACCGACCGTCTTTCCTCCACGAGTCGATTCCTTATCGGTCGGTCCTCCACACTGCGACCAGACCACACTCCTGCCGTCCTGCCTCCTACACGTTTACCTGCTACACGCGCACCGCCGGATGGATGAACGTCTATCACCTGACAACGACGAGGTCAGTGGGGAGACGCTGAACCACAGTATCGGTTCGCATTAGCTTATGTTGCGCAAAGCACCATCGACGACTGGCGTGCACCAACGATCGATGCGAGCATGTTTAGACGATTTCCATCGACTCTACGGGTGAACGGGAGCAGACAGCCTTGTACGTGTGTCCACCGCGCGCGTCGGAGCGAGAAACAGGACACAAGAGAAAAAGCGAAGGAGAAGGAAAACAGCCCAACCGTACGACAGACGGACCAAGTCGTCGACTGCCGCTCGAAGAAACAACACCGTACCTGTGGTGACGGTGGGTGTGGGTGTTGGCTGGCATAAGGACCGGTGTGCGCTGTGCTACAAAGACTCAAGGTGAGGTGAGCGTGGTGGTACTGTACAGTGTCGATGGAGTCCGTGTGACGCCAAGAAAAAGATGGCACGGCTGGTGAGGTGTGGGGCAGCAAAGAGATTAGCACTTGTTGGTCTCGATCCAACGATTTGGGTTATGAGCCCAACACGCTTCCTCTGCGCCAAAGTGCTCCGTCAATTTCACACCATCCCGCAACATACACACACAACGCATACACACATACACTTCACACAACCAACACCTACAACAAACAAACAACGCCACGCGCGCACGCCACAACGAGACAATCCAGGACTCACCCACTACGACGATCGGGCTCCCACTCGCCACAACAACCTACCATCATACCGACCGTCTTCTCCTCACGAGTCCGATTCCTTATCGGTCGGTCCTACACACACTGCGCAACCAGACCCACTCCTGCCGTCCTGCTCCTTACACGTTTACCTGCTACACGCGCACCGCCGGATGGATGAACGTCTATCACCTGACAACGACGAGGTCAGTGGGAGACGCTGAACCACAGTATCGGTTCGCATTACGCTTATGTTGCGCAAAGCACCATCGACGACTGGCGTGCACCAACGATCGATGCGAGCATGTTTAGACGATTTCCATCGACTTACGGGTGAACGGGAGCAGACAGCCTTGTACGTGTGTCCACCGCGCGCGTCGGAGCGAGAAACAGGACACAAGAGAAAAGCGAAGGAGAAGGAAAACAGCCCAACCGTACGACAGACGGACCAAGTCGTCGACTGCCGCTCGAAGAAACAACACCGTACACTGTGGTGACGGTGGGTGTGGGTGTTGGCTGGCATAAGGACCGGTGTGCGCTGTGCTACAAAGACTCAAGGTGAGGTGAGCGTGGTGGTACTGTACAGTGTCGATGGAGTCCGTGTGACGCCAGAAAAAGATGGCACGGCTGGTGAGGTGTGGCGGCAGCAAAGAGATTAGCACTTGTTGGTCTCGATCCAACGACCTTTGGGTTATGAGCCCAACACGCTTCCTCTGCCCAAAGTGCTCCGTCAATTTCACACCATCCGCAACATACACACACACGCATACACACATACACTTCACACAACAACACCTACAACAAACAAACAACGCCACGCGCGCGCACGCACAACGAGACAATCCAGGATCACCACTACGACGATCGGGCTCCCACTCGCCACAACAACCTACCATCATACCGACCGTCTTCTCCTCCACGAGTCCGATTCCTTATCGGTCGGTCCTACCACACTGCGCCAACCAGACCACACTCCTGCCGTCCTGCTCCTACACGTTTACCTGCTACACGCGCACCGCCGGATGGATGAACGTCTATCACCTGACAACGACGAGGTCAGTGGGGAGACGCTGAACCACAGTATCGGTTCGCATTACGCTTATGTTGCGCAAAGCACCATCGACGACTGGCGTGCACCAACGATCGATGCGAGCATGTTTAGACGATTTCCATCGACTCTACGGGTGAACGGGAGCAGACAGCCTGTACGTGTGTCCACCGCGCGCGTCGGAGCGAGAAACAGGACACAAGAGAAAAAGCGAAGGAGAAGGAAAACAGCCCAACCGTACGACAGACGGACCAAGTCGTCGACTGCCGCTCGAAGAAACAACACCGTACACTGTGGTGACGGTGGGTGTGGGTGTTGGCTGGCATAAGGACCGGTGTGCGCTGTGCTACAAGACTCAAGGTGAGGTGAGCGTGGTGGTACTGTACAGTGTCGATGGAGTCCGTGTGACGCCAAGAAAAAGATGGCACGGCTGGTGAGGTGTGGCGGCAGCAAAGAGATTAGCACTTGTTGGTCTCGATCCAACGACCTTTGGGTTATGAGCCCAACACGCTTCCTCTGCGCCAAAGTGCTCCGTCAATTTCACACCATCCCCGCAACATACACACACACCATACACACATACACTTCACACAACCAACACCTACAACAAACAAACAACGCCACGCGCGCGCACGCACAACGAGACAATCCAGGACTCACCCACTACGACGATCGGGCTCCCACTCGCCACAACAACCTACCATCATACCGACCGTCTTCTCCTCCACGAGTCCGATTCCTTATCGGTCGGTCCTACCACACTGCGCAACCAGACCACACTCCTGCCGTCCTGCCTCCTACACGTTTACCTGCTACACGCGCACCGCGGATGGATGAACGTCTATCACCTGACAACGACGAGGTCAGTGGGGAGACGCTGAACCACAGTATCGGTTCGCATTACGCTTATGTTGCGCAAAGCACCATCGACGACTGGCGTGCACCAACGATCGATGCGAGCATGTTTAGACGATTTCCATCGACTCTACGGTGAACGGGAGCAGACAGCCTTGTACGTGTGTCCACCGAGCGCGTCGGAGCGAGAAACAGGACACAAGAGAAAAAGCGAAGGAGAAGGAAAACAGCCCAACCGTACGACAGACGGACCAAGTCGTCGACTGCCGCTCGAAGACAACAACCGTACACTGTGGTGACGGTGGGTGTGGGTGTTGGCTGGCATAAGGACCGGTGTGCGCTGTGCTACAAAGACTCAAGGTGAGGTGAGCGTGGTGGTACTGTACAGTGTCGATGGAGTCCGTGTGACGCCAAGAAAAAGATGGCACGGCTGGTGAGGTGTGGCGGCAGCAAGAGATTAGCACTTGTTGGTCTCGATCCAACGACCTTTTGGGTTATGAGCCCAACACTCTTCCTCTGCGCCAAAGTGCTCCGTCAATTTCACACCATCCCGCAACATACACACACACGCATACACACATACACTTCACACAACCAACACCTACAACAAACAAACAACGCCACGCGCGCGCACGCACAACGAGACAATCCAGGACTCACCCACTACGACGATCGGGCTCCCACTCGCCACAACAACCTACCATCATACCGACCGTCTTCTCCTCCACGAGTCCGATTCCTTATCGGTCGGTCCTACCACACTGCGCAACCAGACCACACTCCTGCCGTCCTGCCTCCTACACGTTTACCTGCTACACGCGCACCGCCGGATGGATGAACGTCTATCACCTGACAACGACGAGGTCAGTGGGAGACGCTGAACCACAGTATCGGTTCGCATTACGCTTATGTTTGCGCAAAGCACCATCGACGACTGCGTGCACCAACGATCGATGCGAGCATGTTTAGACGATTTCCATCGACTCTACGGGTGAACGGGAGCAGACAGCCTTGTACGTGTGTCCACCGCGCGCGTCGGAGCGAGAAACAGGACACAAGAGAAAAAGCGAAGGAGAAGGAAAACAGCCCAACCGTACGACAGACGGACCAAGTCGTCGACTGCCGCTCGAAGAAACAACACCGTACACTGTGGTGACGGTGGGTGTGGGTGTTGGCTGGCATAAGGACCGGTGTGCGCTGTGCTACAAAGACTCAAGGTGAGGTGAGCGTGGTGGTACTGTACAGTGTCGATGGAGTCCGTGTGACGCCAAGAAAAAGATGGCACGGCTGGTGAGGTGTGGCGGCAGCAAAGAGATTAGCACTTGTTGGTCTCGATCCAACGACCTTTGGGTTATGAGCCCAACACGCTTCCTCTGCGCCAAAGTAGACCGTAAAAACATTGCCACACATCGTGCGTTGTAACTGCAAATTACACAGCATATTCGTGTGAATATTCAATAAGGGTGAGGAGTTACGCAAAAGCTCTGCTTTTTTGAGCTGGCATAGTCCGCTTGAAATATCCGAGCTACTGCTCAATTGAATTGTCACTGCGTACTTCAGTCGAAATGTGCAACAAACGAATGGATTGTCTTGGTGACAGATACCGAGCAGGCGCTATGGTACAACACAGTTTTTGCATTGCTGCACACCGAACGCGTTGAATATACACCACAGTGTTGCTGCGGTTTTTCGTTGCATTTACGCAACTTGAAGCTACTGCACAAGGCACGAGAACTTGTTCAACCCGTGGGGCTGACTAAGAGGAGTAATGTCCATCCATGGGGAAAAGCAAGTGCAATATCCTGGTAGCTGCGTAATTCCAAGTCGCTCGACCACGTTTACCAACTTACTGCTCTATATACAGGTACATGCGTTCAAGCAGTCACTCCCGCTGTCAGTCGTCCGATCCACATCACGCTGGTAACTCGGGAATATCCATTCCGTAGCGCAGCAAAGCGGAAATCAGTTAGAACGAAGCCGATCGATGAAGATAGTGGTAAAACCTTATGGTCTTTCATTTTGTGCAAAGTTTGTCCTTTTGTTTGTTTTTTCAAAATCTGTACAACTAACTGATTGTTGCTAGAGAGGTTTGATTATTCGCAGGCGTTCTAGTGCTCCGTCAATTTCACACCATCCCCGCAACATACACACACACGCATACACACATACACTTCACACAACCAACACCTACAACAAACAAACAACGCCACGCGCGCGCACGCACAACGAGACAATCCAGGACTCACCCACTACGACGATCGGGCTCCCACTCGCCACAACAACCTACCATCATACCGACCGTCTTCTCCTCCACGAGTCCGATTCCTTATCGGTCGGTCCTACCACACTGCGCAACCAGACCACACTCCTGCCGTCCTGCCTCCTACACGTTTACCTGCTACACGCGCACCGCCGGATGGATGAACGTCTATCACCTGACAACGACGAGGTCAGTGGGGAGACGCTGAACCACAGTATCGGTTCGCATTACGCTTATGTTGCGCAAAGCACCATCGACGACTGGCGTGCACCAACGATCGATGCGAGCATGTTTAGACGATTTCCATCGACTCTACGGGTGAACGGGAGCAGACAGCCTTGTACGTGTGTCCACCGCGCGCGTCGGAGCGAGAAACAGGACACAAGAGAAAAAGCGAAGGAGAAGGAAAACAGCCCAACCGTACGACAGACGGACCAAGTCGTCGACTGCCGCTCGAAGAAACAACACCGTACACTGTGGTGACGGTGGGTGTGGGTGTTGGCTGGCATAAGGACCGGTGTGCGCTGTGCTACAAAGACTCAAGGTGAGGTGAGCGTGGTGGTACTGTACAGTGTCGATGGAGTCCGTGTGACGCCAAGAAAAAGATGGCACGGCTGGTGAGGTGTGGCGGCAGCAAAGAGATTAGCACTTGTTGGTCTCGATCCAACGACCTTTGGGTTATGAGCCCAACACGCTTCCTCTGCGCCAAAGTGCTCCGTCAATTTCACACCATCCCCGCAACATACACACACACGCATACACACATACACTTCACACAACCAACACCTACAACAAACAAACAACGCCACGCGCGCGCACGCACAACGAGACAATCCAGGACTCACCCACTACGACGATCGGGCTCCCACTCGCCACAACAACCTACCATCATACCGACCGTCTTCTCCTCCACGAGTCCGATTCCTTATCGGTCGGTCCTACCACACTGCGCAACCAGACCACACTCCTGCCGTCCTGCCTCCTACACGTTTACCTGCTACACGCGCACCGCCGGATGGATGAACGTCTATCACCTGACAACGACGAGGTCAGTGGGGAGACGCTGAACCACAGTATCGGTTCGCATTACGCTTATGTTGCGCAAAGCACCATCGACGACTGGCGTGCACCAACGATCGATGCGAGCATGTTTAGACGATTTCCATCGACTCTACGGGTGAACGGGAGCAGACAGCCTTGTACGTGTGTCCACCGCGCGCGTCGGAGCGAGAAACAGGACACAAGAGAAAAAGCGAAGGAGAAGGAAAACAGCCCAACCGTACGACAGACGGACCAAGTCGTCGACTGCCGCTCGAAGAAACAACACCGTACACTGTGGTGACGGTGGGTGTGGGTGTTGGCTGGCATAAGGACCGGTGTGCGCTGTGCTACAAAGACTCAAGGTGAGGTGAGCGTGGTGGTACTGTACAGTGTCGATGGAGTCCGTGTGACGCCAAGAAAAAGATGGCACGGCTGGTGAGGTGTGGCGGCAGCAAAGAGATTAGCACTTGTTGGTCTCGATCCAACGACCTTTGGGTTATGAGCCCAACACGCTTCCTCTGCGCCAAAGTGCTCCGTCAATTTCACACCATCCCCGCAACATACACACACACGCATACACACATACACTTCACACAACCAACACCTACAACAAACAAACAACGCCACGCGCGCGCACGCACAACGAGACAATCCAGGACTCACCCACTACGACGATCGGGCTCCCACTCGCCACAACAACCTACCATCATACCGACCGTCTTCTCCTCCACGAGTCCGATTCCTTATCGGTCGGTCCTACCACACTGCGCAACCAGACCACACTCCTGCCGTCCTGCCTCCTACACGTTTACCTGCTACACGCGCACCGCCGGATGGATGAACGTCTATCACCTGACAACGACGAGGTCAGTGGGGAGACGCTGAACCACAGTATCGGTTCGCATTACGCTTATGTTGCGCAAAGCACCATCGACGACTGGCGTGCACCAACGATCGATGCGAGCATGTTTAGACGATTTCCATCGACTCTACGGGTGAACGGGAGCAGACAGCCTTGTACGTGTGTCCACCGCGCGCGTCGGAGCGAGAAACAGGACACAAGAGAAAAAGCGAAGGAGAAGGAAAACAGCCCAACCGTACGACAGACGGACCAAGTCGTCGACTGCCGCTCGAAGAAACAACACCGTACACTGTGGTGACGGTGGGTGTGGGTGTTGGCTGGCATAAGGACCGGTGTGCGCTGTGCTACAAAGACTCAAGGTGAGGTGAGCGTGGTGGTACTGTACAGTGTCGATGGAGTCCGTGTGACGCCAAGAAAAAGATGGCACGGCTGGTGAGGTGTGGCGGCAGCAAAGAGATTAGCACTTGTTGGTCTCGATCCAACGACCTTTGGGTTATGAGCCCAACACGCTTCCTCTGCGCCAAAGTGCTCCGTCAATTTCACACCATCCCCGCAACATACACACACACGCATACACACATACACTTCACACAACCAACACCTACAACAAACAAACAACGCCACGCGCGCGCACGCACAACGAGACAATCCAGGACTCACCCACTACGACGATCGGGCTCCCACTCGCCACAACAACCTACCATCATACCGACCGTCTTCTCCTCCACGAGTCCGATTCCTTATCGGTCGGTCCTACCACACTGCGCAACCAGACCACACTCCTGCCGTCCTGCCTCCTACACGTTTACCTGCTACACGCGCACCGCCGGATGGATGAACGTCTATCACCTGACAACGACGAGGTCAGTGGGGAGACGCTGAACCACAGTATCGGTTCGCATTACGCTTATGTTGCGCAAAGCACCATCGACGACTGGCGTGCACCAACGATCGATGCGAGCATGTTTAGACGATTTCCATCGACTCTACGGGTGAACGGGAGCAGACAGCCTTGTACGTGTGTCCACCGCGCGCGTCGGAGCGAGAAACAGGACACAAGAGAAAAAGCGAAGGAGAAGGAAAACAGCCCAACCGTACGACAGACGGACCAAGTCGTCGACTGCCGCTCGAAGAAACAACACCGTACACTGTGGTGACGGTGGGTGTGGGTGTTGGCTGGCATAAGGACCGGTGTGCGCTGTGCTACAAAGACTCAAGGTGAGGTGAGCGTGGTGGTACTGTACAGTGTCGATGGAGTCCGTGTGACGCCAAGAAAAAGATGGCACGGCTGGTGAGGTGTGGCGGCAGCAAAGAGATTAGCACTTGTTGGTCTCGATCCAACGACCTTTGGGTTATGAGCCCAACACGCTTCCTCTGCGCCAAAGTGCTCCGTCAATTTCACACCATCCCCGCAACATACACACACACGCATACACACATACACTTCACACAACCAACACCTACAACAAACAAACAACGCCACGCGCGCGCACGCACAACGAGACAATCCAGGACTCACCCACTACGACGATCGGGCTCCCACTCGCCACAACAACCTACCATCATACCGACCGTCTTCTCCTCCACGAGTCCGATTCCTTATCGGTCGGTCCTACCACACTGCGCAACCAGACCACACTCCTGCCGTCCTGCCTCCTACACGTTTACCTGCTACACGCGCACCGCCGGATGGATGAACGTCTATCACCTGACAACGACGAGGTCAGTGGGGAGACGCTGAACCACAGTATCGGTTCGCATTACGCTTATGTTGCGCAAAGCACCATCGACGACTGGCGTGCACCAACGATCGATGCGAGCATGTTTAGACGATTTCCATCGACTCTACGGGTGAACGGGAGCAGACAGCCTTGTACGTGTGTCCACCGCGCGCGTCGGAGCGAGAAACAGGACACAAGAGAAAAAGCGAAGGAGAAGGAAAACAGCCCAACCGTACGACAGACGGACCAAGTCGTCGACTGCCGCTCGAAGAAACAACACCGTACACTGTGGTGACGGTGGGTGTGGGTGTTGGCTGGCATAAGGACCGGTGTGCGCTGTGCTACAAAGACTCAAGGTGAGGTGAGCGTGGTGGTACTGTACAGTGTCGATGGAGTCCGTGTGACGCCAAGAAAAAGATGGCACGGCTGGTGAGGTGTGGCGGCAGCAAAGAGATTAGCACTTGTTGGTCTCGATCCAACGACCTTTGGGTTATGAGCCCAACACGCTTCCTCTGCGCCAAAGTGCTCCGTCAATTTCACACCATCCCCGCAACATACACACACACGCATACACACATACACTTCACACAACCAACACCTACAACAAACAAACAACGCCACGCGCGCGCACGCACAACGAGACAATCCAGGACTCACCCACTACGACGATCGGGCTCCCACTCGCCACAACAACCTACCATCATACCGACCGTCTTCTCCTCCACGAGTCCGATTCCTTATCGGTCGGTCCTACCACACTGCGCAACCAGACCACACTCCTGCCGTCCTGCCTCCTACACGTTTACCTGCTACACGCGCACCGCCGGATGGATGAACGTCTATCACCTGACAACGACGAGGTCAGTGGGGAGACGCTGAACCACAGTATCGGTTCGCATTACGCTTATGTTGCGCAAAGCACCATCGACGACTGGCGTGCACCAACGATCGATGCGAGCATGTTTAGACGATTTCCATCGACTCTACGGGTGAACGGGAGCAGACAGCCTTGTACGTGTGTCCACCGCGCGCGTCGGAGCGAGAAACAGGACACAAGAGAAAAAGCGAAGGAGAAGGAAAACAGCCCAACCGTACGACAGACGGACCAAGTCGTCGACTGCCGCTCGAAGAAACAACACCGTACACTGTGGTGACGGTGGGTGTGGGTGTTGGCTGGCATAAGGACCGGTGTGCGCTGTGCTACAAAGACTCAAGGTGAGGTGAGCGTGGTGGTACTGTACAGTGTCGATGGAGTCCGTGTGACGCCAAGAAAAAGATGGCACGGCTGGTGAGGTGTGGCGGCAGCAAAGAGATTAGCACTTGTTGGTCTCGATCCAACGACCTTTGGGTTATGAGCCCAACACGCTTCCTCTGCGCCAAAGTGCTCCGTCAATTTCACACCATCCCCGCAACATACACACACACGCATACACACATACACTTCACACAACCAACACCTACAACAAACAAACAACGCCACGCGCGCGCACGCACAACGAGACAATCCAGGACTCACCCACTACGACGATCGGGCTCCCACTCGCCACAACAACCTACCATCATACCGACCGTCTTCTCCTCCACGAGTCCGATTCCTTATCGGTCGGTCCTACCACACTGCGCAACCAGACCACACTCCTGCCGTCCTGCCTCCTACACGTTTACCTGCTACACGCGCACCGCCGGATGGATGAACGTCTATCACCTGACAACGACGAGGTCAGTGGGGAGACGCTGAACCACAGTATCGGTTCGCATTACGCTTATGTTGCGCAAAGCACCATCGACGACTGGCGTGCACCAACGATCGATGCGAGCATGTTTAGACGATTTCCATCGACTCTACGGGTGAACGGGAGCAGACAGCCTTGTACGTGTGTCCACCGCGCGCGTCGGAGCGAGAAACAGGACACAAGAGAAAAAGCGAAGGAGAAGGAAAACAGCCCAACCGTACGACAGACGGACCAAGTCGTCGACTGCCGCTCGAAGAAACAACACCGTACACTGTGGTGACGGTGGGTGTGGGTGTTGGCTGGCATAAGGACCGGTGTGCGCTGTGCTACAAAGACTCAAGGTGAGGTGAGCGTGGTGGTACTGTACAGTGTCGATGGAGTCCGTGTGACGCCAAGAAAAAGATGGCACGGCTGGTGAGGTGTGGCGGCAGCAAAGAGATTAGCACTTGTTGGTCTCGATCCAACGACCTTTGGGTTATGAGCCCAACACGCTTCCTCTGCGCCAAAGTGCTCCGTCAATTTCACACCATCCCCGCAACATACACACACACGCATACACACATACACTTCACACAACCAACACCTACAACAAACAAACAACGCCACGCGCGCGCACGCACAACGAGACAATCCAGGACTCACCCACTACGACGATCGGGCTCCCACTCGCCACAACAACCTACCATCATACCGACCGTCTTCTCCTCCACGAGTCCGATTCCTTATCGGTCGGTCCTACCACACTGCGCAACCAGACCACACTCCTGCCGTCCTGCCTCCTACACGTTTACCTGCTACACGCGCACCGCCGGATGGATGAACGTCTATCACCTGACAACGACGAGGTCAGTGGGGAGACGCTGAACCACAGTATCGGTTCGCATTACGCTTATGTTGCGCAAAGCACCATCGACGACTGGCGTGCACCAACGATCGATGCGAGCATGTTTAGACGATTTCCATCGACTCTACGGGTGAACGGGAGCAGACAGCCTTGTACGTGTGTCCACCGCGCGCGTCGGAGCGAGAAACAGGACACAAGAGAAAAAGCGAAGGAGAAGGAAAACAGCCCAACCGTACGACAGACGGACCAAGTCGTCGACTGCCGCTCGAAGAAACAACACCGTACACTGTGGTGACGGTGGGTGTGGGTGTTGGCTGGCATAAGGACCGGTGTGCGCTGTGCTACAAAGACTCAAGGTGAGGTGAGCGTGGTGGTACTGTACAGTGTCGATGGAGTCCGTGTGACGCCAAGAAAAAGATGGCACGGCTGGTGAGGTGTGGCGGCAGCAAAGAGATTAGCACTTGTTGGTCTCGATCCAACGACCTTTGGGTTATGAGCCCAACACGCTTCCTCTGCGCCAAAGTGCTCCGTCAATTTCACACCATCCCCGCAACATACACACACACGCATACACACATACACTTCACACAACCAACACCTACAACAAACAAACAACGCCACGCGCGCGCACGCACAACGAGACAATCCAGGACTCACCCACTACGACGATCGGGCTCCCACTCGCCACAACAACCTACCATCATACCGACCGTCTTCTCCTCCACGAGTCCGATTCCTTATCGGTCGGTCCTACCACACTGCGCAACCAGACCACACTCCTGCCGTCCTGCCTCCTACACGTTTACCTGCTACACGCGCACCGCCGGATGGATGAACGTCTATCACCTGACAACGACGAGGTCAGTGGGGAGACGCTGAACCACAGTATCGGTTCGCATTACGCTTATGTTGCGCAAAGCACCATCGACGACTGGCGTGCACCAACGATCGATGCGAGCATGTTTAGACGATTTCCATCGACTCTACGGGTGAACGGGAGCAGACAGCCTTGTACGTGTGTCCACCGCGCGCGTCGGAGCGAGAAACAGGACACAAGAGAAAAAGCGAAGGAGAAGGAAAACAGCCCAACCGTACGACAGACGGACCAAGTCGTCGACTGCCGCTCGAAAAACAACACCGTACACTGTGGTGACGGTGGGTGTGGGTGTTGGCTGGCATAAGGACCGGTGTGCGCTGTGCTACAAAGACTCAAGGTGAGGTGAGCGTGGTGGTACTGTACAGTGTCGATGGAGTCCGTGTGACGCCAAGAAAAAGATGGCACGGCTGGTGAGGTGTGGCGGCAGCAAAGAGATTAGCACTTGTTGGTCTCGATCCAACGACCTTTGGGTTATGAGCCCAACACGCTTCCTCTGCGCCAAAGTGCTCCGTCAATTTCACACCATCCCCGCAACATACACACACACGCATACACACATACACTTCACACAACCAACACCTACAACAAACAAACAACGCCACGCGCGCGCACGCACAACGAGACAATCCAGGACTCACCCACTACGACGATCGGGCTCCCACTCGCCACAACAACCTACCATCATACCGACCGTCTTCTCCTCCACGAGTCCGATTCCTTATCGGTCGGTCCTACCACACTGCGCAACCAGACCACACTCCTGCCGTCCTGCCTCCTACACGTTTACCTGCTACACGCGCACCGCCGGATGGATGAACGTCTATCACCTGACAACGACGAGGTCAGTGGGGAGACGCTGAACCACAGTATCGGTTCGCATTACGCTTATGTTGCGCAAAGCACCATCGACGACTGGCGTGCACCAACGATCGATGCGAGCATGTTTAGACGATTTCCATCGACTCTACGGGTGAACGGGAGCAGACAGCCTTGTACGTGTGTCCACCGCGCGCGTCGGAGCGAGAAACAGGACACAAGAGAAAAAGCGAAGGAGAAGGAAAACAGCCCAACCGTACGACAGACGGACCAAGTCGTCGACTGCCGCTCGAAGAAACAACACCGTACACTGTGGTGACGGTGGGTGTGGGTGTTGGCTGGCATAAGGACCGGTGTGCGCTGTGCTACAAAGACTCAAGGTGAGGTGAGCGTGGTGGTACTGTACAGTGTCGATGGAGTCCGTGTGACGCCAAGAAAAAGATGGCACGGCTGGTGAGGTGTGGCGGCAGCAAAGAGATTAGCACTTGTTGGTCTCGATCCAACGACCTTTGGGTTATGAGCCCAACACGCTTCCTCTGCGCCAAAGTGCTCCGTCAATTTCACACCATCCCCGCAACATACACACACACGCATACACACATACACTTCACACAACCAACACCTACAACAAACAAACAACGCCACGCGCGCGCACGCACAACGAGACAATCCAGGACTCACCCACTACGACGATCGGGCTCCCACTCGCCACAACAACCTACCATCATACCGACCGTCTTCTCCTCCACGAGTCCGATTCCTTATCGGTCGGTCCTACCACACTGCGCAACCAGACCACACTCCTGCCGTCCTGCCTCCTACACGTTTACCTGCTACACGCGCACCGCCGGATGGATGAACGTCTATCACCTGACAACGACGAGGTCAGTGGGGAGACGCTGAACCACAGTATCGGTTCGCATTACGCTTATGTTGCGCAAAGCACCATCGACGACTGGCGTGCACCAACGATCGATGCGAGCATGTTTAGACGATTTCCATCGACTCTACGGGTGAACGGGAGCAGACAGCCTTGTACGTGTGTCCACCGCGCGCGTCGGAGCGAGAAACAGGACACAAGAGAAAAAGCGAAGGAGAAGGAAAACAGCCCAACCGTACGACAGACGGACCAAGTCGTCGACTGCCGCTCGAAGAAACAACACCGTACACTGTGGTGACGGTGGGTGTGGGTGTTGGCTGGCATAAGGACCGGTGTGCGCTGTGCTACAAAGACTCAAGGTGAGGTGAGCGTGGTGGTACTGTACAGTGTCGATGGAGTCCGTGTGACGCCAAGAAAAAGATGGCACGGCTGGTGAGGTGTGGCGGCAGCAAAGAGATTAGCACTTGTTGGTCTCGATCCAACGACCTTTGGGTTATGAGCCCAACACGCTTCCTCTGCGCCAAAGTGCTCCGTCAATTTCACACCATCCCCGCAACATACACACACACGCATACACACATACACTTCACACAACCAACACCTACAACAAACAAACAACGCCACGCGCGCGCACGCACAACGAGACAATCCAGGACTCACCCACTACGACGATCGGGCTCCCACTCGCCACAACAACCTACCATCATACCGACCGTCTTCTCCTCCACGAGTCCGATTCCTTATCGGTCGGTCCTACCACACTGCGCAACCAGACCACACTCCTGCCGTCCTGCCTCCTACACGTTTACCTGCTACACGCGCACCGCCGGATGGATGAACGTCTATCACCTGACAACGACGAGGTCAGTGGGGAGACGCTGAACCACAGTATCGGTTCGCATTACGCTTATGTTGCGCAAAGCACCATCGACGACTGGCGTGCACCAACGATCGATGCGAGCATGTTTAGACGATTTCCATCGACTCTACGGGTGAACGGGAGCAGACAGCCTTGTACGTGTGTCCACCGCGCGCGTCGGAGCGAGAAACAGGACACAAGAGAAAAAGCGAAGGAGAAGGAAAACAGCCCAACCGTACGACAGACGGACCAAGTCGTCGACTGCCGCTCGAAGAAACAACACCGTACACTGTGGTGACGGTGGGTGTGGGTGTTGGCTGGCATAAGGACCGGTGTGCGCTGTGCTACAAAGACTCAAGGTGAGGTGAGCGTGGTGGTACTGTACAGTGTCGATGGAGTCCGTGTGACGCCAAGAAAAAGATGGCACGGCTGGTGAGGTGTGGCGGCAGCAAAGAGATTAGCACTTGTTGGTCTCGATCCAACGACCTTTGGGTTATGAGCCCAACACGCTTCCTCTGCGCCAAAGTGCTCCGTCAATTTCACACCATCCCCGCAACATACACACAA
>JAKVDI010000274.1:0-21197 GCA_022836835.1 Pythium insidiosum | reverse complement strand
GGTTATTATTCCTTTAGGTTTTGGTATGTTTTATACTGAATTAAATATAGGTATTCTATATTTATTAGCAATATCATCTTTAGGAGTTTATGGAATAATTATTGCAGGATGGTCAAGTAATTCTAAATATTCTTTCTTAGGTGCTTTAAGATCAACAGCTCAAATGGTTTCATATGAATTGACTATAGGTTTTTCAATATTATCAGTTATTGTTTGTGCTAAATCTTTAAATTTAATTGAAATAGTTTTAGCACAAAAAACTATTTGGTATTGTATACCATTGTTTCCAATTTTTATAATTTTTTTTATATCATGTTTAGCAGAAACTAATAGACACCCTTTTGATTTACCTGAAGCTGAAGCTGAATTAGTTTCAGGTTATAATGTAGAATACTCTGCTATGGGTTTTGCTTTATTCTTTTTAGGTGAATATGCTAATATGTTATTAATGAGTACTTTAACAAGTCTTTTATTTTTAGGAGGTTGGTTAGCACCTTTTCCTTTTAACTTGCATTTTTTAAATATTTTACCAGGTTCATTTTGGTTAAGTTTAAAAATATGTTTTTTCGTAGTACTTTTTGTAGTAGCTAGAGCTATTTTACCTAGATACCGTTATGATCAATTAATGAGATTAGGTTGGAAGGTTTTCTTACCTTTTACTATTAGTTGGTTTCTATATACTTCTAGTATTTTAATTAGTTTTAATTGGTTATAAAAATGAATATTTTAAATCATTTTATTGTAAATTTCTTTTTATTTTGTCTAGGTTTATTCGGTATTGTTTTAAATCGACAAAATATTATAATTATCTTAATGTCTATTGAATTATTATTATTATCAATAAACTTAAATTTTATTTATTTTTCAGTTTTTTTAGATGATTTAATAGGTCAAATATTTTCTTTATACATTTTAACAGTAGCTGCTGCTGAATCTGCTATTGGTTTAGCTATTATGATACTTTTTTTTAAAATATATGGTGATATTTCTATCTATAAAATAAATTTATTATCTTTATAATAAATTTATTTTTAATTATTAATTTATTGAAAAATAAATTAATATAATATATAAACAAAAAAATTTTTATGTTATTCATCAACATTAAAAACTTTAAAAATTTAATCAAAATATTCGAAAATAAAATTTATTTATATTTTGTTTTTTATTTTTTTCCAAAAATTATAAAAATAATACAATTTTTTTATATACTACTTTTTTTACTTATTGTTTTTAAAAGCTTTTTAATAAGTACTTCATTAATAAATATTATATTTATTCAAATATATAATATTTTACAACCCACTACTTTATGCATGGAAAATGTCCAAGAAAATGAAAATTTAGTAGTTAATTTATTTAAAAAATTAGATCAAGATATCGATAATATACTTTTAGAATTTAAAAATTATCCACTTTTGTCACGTGAAGAATTTTATAAAATAAAAAAAAATAGTATATATGATATTACGAGTTATTTAAAACTAGGTGCTGAAATTGAACGAAGAAAAAATATTCCAGCAACATTTTGCTTTTTATTATCCAGTATAGAGGGTATAAATTTTAATGATTATTACTTTTCAACACATATTTTAAAATTATTATTAAAAGAAAATAATTTCTTGTTTTTAAATACCTTAAAAATAATAGAAATTTTCGATAATTTTCAAACTGAAAATACTGGTAGTAGCGGTGAATCTTCAGTAGAGTATGATTCTGAAGATTTAGAACATAGTAAGGATATAAAAATAATAAATTATATAGGTTTTTTAGAAGATACTTTAATTACAAATAATATAGTTCTTTATACATGTCATACATCTTTTTTAAAAACTATCGAATCTTTTACAGGTTTTAATAATTCTATATTTATAGCTAATAAATATTTAATTTCTAATCAAATAAATAAAGATTTATCAGAAAAAATATTAAGTTTTATTTTTAATAAAAAAGAATTATATAAATCTTTAGAAGATTATTTAACAGCTCATAAAGAATTATATAGTTTTATATATTCAGTTAATTTACGACTTGAAACTCAAATAAGTTTTCTTAAAGAATCACCTGAAGAAAATATAGATGAAATATTAGATTTTCCTCAGTTTTCAGAGTTTTTCGATATGGAAGATATTTTTGAAAATAAAAAAGAAAATCATATTTTAAATTTTTCTATAAATTATCCAAATTTTTTTTTAATAAATGATACAAAAATAAATCCTAAAATAGAAAATGAAAATTTTGAACCGGAAGATTTAAATCAATTATTAGTAATAGATGAAAATAAAATTCAATCTAATTATCTAAAAAATATTAAATCTTTAAGTTCAAAAGATTTTTGTACTGAAATAAAAAAAAATTTATTTGATTTACGTAAAAATTATATACATAATGATAATGCAAGGAATAATTTGAACTTTAATGATCATTTAGAACCCTTTTTAGAAAAAAAAAATAAATTACATGATGATTTTGATCAACTACAAAATAATCAAGAATTATTTTTAAAAACTTTAAAGACAAAAAATTTTAAATATAGTGACAAAATAAAACTTTTAGAATCTTTTGATGACTTAACTGTAACAAAAAAATCAAGGTTTAGTTCAAAATGATTTTAAAAAAATTGTTGCATATTCAACATGTAGTCAATTAGGTTATATGTTTTTTGCTTGTGGTTTATCAAATTATCCTTTAGCTATATTTCACTTATCTAATCACGCGTATTTTAAAGCTTTACTTTTTTTATGTTCTGGTGCAGTTATTCATGCTATGAGTGATGAACAAGATATTAGAAAAATGGGTGGATTAAGACGAATTTTACCTTTTACATATATAATGTTCTTAATAGGATCACTATCATTAATGGGATTTCCTTTTTTAACAGGTTTTTATTCAAAAGATCTTATATTAGAAATTTCTTTTGCTAGTTTTAGTGAAACAGGTCATTTTGCTTATTGGTTAGGTACTATTGGTGCTTTTTTTACTGCTTTTTATTCGACTCGATTATTATTTTTTGCTTTTTTAAGTGAAACAAATGCATATAAAAATGTAATCAAACATGCACATGATGTGCCTTTAGAAATGGGTTTACCTTTAGGTATTTTAGCTTTTGGTAGTATTTTTATTGGTTATTTATCTAGAGATATGTTTGTAGGTTTAGGATCAAATTTTTGGAATAATTCTATTTATATAAATCCTATAAATAATCAAATGATTGATGCAGAATTTTTACCAACTTTTATAAAATTATTACCAGTAATTTTAAGTTTTTGTGGATTATTTAGTGCTTTTTACTTATATTTTTTCAAATTTAAATTTTTATATGAATTAAAAACATCTAATATCGGTTTATATTTTTATAATTTTTTAAATAGAAAATGGTATTTTGATAAAATTTACTATGAATTTATAAATCAATATGTATTAAAAATTGGTTATAATTATTCATATAAAATGATAGATAAAGGTTTAATTGAAATGTTTGGTCCTTATGGTTTAGTTACAATTTTTTCTTATTTAAGTAAACAAGTGATATTATTACAAACAGGATATATTTATCATTATTCTTTATTAATATTAATAAGTACTATTTTTTTAATAAATATAATGTTTTTATCTATTTTATTTTATATAAATTACAATATTATTATTTTAATATTTTTAATTTTTTGTATATTAAAAATATCAAATAATAAAATATTATAATAAATTTAAAAAATTTATTATAATATTTTATTTTATATTAGAACTAAAACTGTTTATATTATTTTTATTTTAATAAAAATAATATAAAATTTAAATTAAAAAGCGAATAAGATTAAGAAAGCAATCATTAAACAGAATAACGCGATAGATTCAGTTAAAGCGAAACCTAAAATAGCTGTTCTTGTTAAATCTTGTTGTAAAGAAGGGTTTCTAGAAATACCTAAAACTAATGAACTAAAAACAGAACCGATACCAATACCAGCACCTGCTAATCCAATAGTAGCTAATCCAGCACCAATAAATTTTGCAGATTGTAATAACATAATTATTAAATGAAAAATAAATTTGTACATTTTATAAAATGAAAATAATAAAACTTTATATATATAAATCGGAAGAAAAGGATTCGAACCTTTGATCTTCTGTTCCCAAAACAGATGCATTAAACCATACTATGCTACCTTCCGTTTAATGATGGTAGGATTTGAACCTACAACATTAGGATTATGATTCCCACGCTCTACCATTAAACTACATCATCATTATTTAAAATAGAAATATGAAAATAAGTCGAAGTGGGATTTGAACCCACGAGTTATTAAAATAACTGATAGTTTAGCAAACTACTGCCTTAAACCGGACTTGGCTATTCGACCTAAAAATATATAACTTCTTTGATAGGATTTGAACCTACAACCTAATGGTTAACAGCCATTTGCTCTACCATTGAGCTACAAAGAAAGAAATATAAATAAAAATAAAATTTTTGAAACTTTTAGTATTTTTAAGCTGAATATTTTACAATACTTGCACTTAAAACCTATCAATGTAATAGTCTATTACAGTTTTCATTTGAAAAAATTTTAAGAATGGTTTCTTACTTAGATGCTTTCAGTAATTATCCAAAATAAATTTAGCTACTCGGCGATGCTTTAAAACAACCGATACACCAGAGATTTACCCTTCTCGGTCCTCTCGTACTAGAGTTAGATTCTTTCATTTTTCAAAATATCTATAGAAGATAGGAACCAAACTGTCTCACGACGTTCTAAACCCAACTCACGTACCACTTTAATCGGCGAACAGCCGAACCCTTGGAACCTTCTTCAGCTCCAGGATGTGATGAGTCGACATCGAGGTGCCAAACGACTCCGTCGATAGGAGCTCTTAGGAGTCATCAGCCTGTTATCCCCGGAGTACCTTTTATCCGTTGAGCGATAATCTTTCCACCAAGAATTATCGGATCACTATGACCGACTTTCGTCCCTGCTCGATATGTCTATCTTACAGTCAAGCAAGCTTATACCATTGCGCTCTACAATTGATATTTAAATCCAATTTGAGCTTACCTTTGTACACCTCCGTTACTCTTTAGGAGGTGACCGCCCCAGTCAAACTACCAACCATACACTGTCTATTTTTTAAAAATATTAGTTATCTATTTTAATAAGAGTGGTATTTCAATGTCATCTAAACAATTCACTTGCGTGAAGGTCTCAAAGATTCCCACTTATGCTACACATATTAGATAGAATAACAATATAAAGATGTAGTAAAGGTTCACGGGGTCTTTCCGTCTAACTATAGAGAATCCGCATCTTCACGGATAATTCAAATTCACTGAGTCTATATTGGAGACAGCGGGGATGTCGTTACACCATTCATGCAGGTCGGAACTTACCCGACAAGGAATTTCGCTACCTTAGGACCGTCAGAGTTACGGCCGCCGTTTACTGGGACTTCCATTCAATGCTTAAACATCTCCTATTAATCTTCCAGCACCGGGCAGGTGTCAGACCCTATACATCATGTTACCATTTAGCAGAGTCCTAAGTTTTTATTAAACAGTCGCAACCCCCTATTCTGTGCCACCTTATTTTCATAAGGTACTCTTTCTCCCGAAGTTACAGAGTCATTTTGCCGAGTTCCTTCAATATAGTTCTCTCATTCACCTTAGTCTACTCGACCTATTCACCTGTGTCGGTTTAGGGTACGGTTTTTGTTTTAAAAAGCTGTTTCCTGAAAAAGTTTAACTTTTTGTCACTTTTTAAAAAAAATTTAATTTAAAAATTATCCCATCAGAATTTGCTTTCGTCAAATCTTCCTTAGGGGCCGTTTCACTCTATGAAATACATCTTAACATAGAAACCCTTGAATTTACGGTGATAATGATTTTTTTCATTATTTTTTGTTACTAATGCCAGCATTTTCTTTTCTGATATCTTCAACATATTTTACAATATATCTTTATCAACATACAGAATGTTCCGCTACCGTTTTATTTTATAAAAATAAAACTTGCCGCTTCGGTAAATTTCTTAAGTCTCGATACATTTTAGGCGCAAAAAAACTAGACCAATGAGCTATTACGCTTTCTTTAAAGGATGGCTGCTTCCAAGCCTACCTACTGGTTGTCATCATTTCTTTACTTCCTTTTTCACTTAGAATATTATTTAGAGACCTTAGCGATCAATCTGGGCTGTTTCCCTCTTGACAATAGACCTTAGCGCCTAATGTCTGTCTATTTAAATTACCTTTTTTCGTATTCGGAGTTTCTAAGAGTTCAGTAAGTTTTTACGCCCCCTAGCTCAATGAGTGCTCTACCCCAAAAAAAGCTTTTAAATGCTCTACTTCAATAGATTTCGCGGAAAACCAGCTATCTCCGAGTTTGATTAGCCTTTCACTCCTAACCACAAATCATCTCCATATTTTGCCACACATGTGAGTTCGATCCTCCAAATAGTTTTACCTATTTTTCAATCTGTTCATGGTTAGATCACTCGGTTTCGGGTCTTATTTTTATAACTAAAAAGCATTTAAAAACTTGTGTTATCTACGCCTACTTTATAAAATTAAGCTTGCTATAAAAATAAACTTGCTGGCCCATTATGCAAAAGGTACACTGTCACTTTAATAAAAAGTTCCAATTGATTGTTAACATTAAGTTTCAGAATTATTTCAAACTCGAAAGTTCTTTTTCACCTTTCCTTTACAGTACTTGTTCACTATCGGTCATTAATTCTTAAAGGTTTTGAGGGTGGTTCCCCAATTTTCAAAAAAGACTACACATATCTCTTCTTACTAATATAAAAATTGATATCATTTTACAGGACTTTAACCTTCTTTGGTAAATTTTTTAAAATTTTTCAAATAATATTTTTATAATTTTTATAAACCTAAGTCCATTTTCGCTCGTCACTACTCACGGATTCTCGTTTGATTTTTATAACAGTTACTAAGATATTTCAATTCACTGTTTTTCAAATTTTCACATAGAAAAAGTTTTCTTTAGGAGATCTATATTTCAAAATATTTTTATATTCAATATAGCTTTTCGCATTTTTACGTCCTAAAAATAAAATTAATGCCAAGGCATCCACTTAATGCTTTTTTTATTATACTTAAACCATTAAAATGGTTTAAATTTTTATTTTTTTTTTAAATATTCATTTACTAATTTTAAATTTAAAAAAAAAGGATACATAATTTCATTAAATTTAGGTTTTTTTAAAAAAATACCTTTTTTTAATTTTTTATTTTTATATAAATAATAATTTTGATTATTTTTTTATTTTTTTTTCTTCTTTTTCTATAAATTTTTTTTTTTTGTATATAAAATTTTTTTTTTGTATTTGATTTTTTTTCATTTATGAATTAACAATACTAATAAGATCACCTTTTTTTAATAATAAATTAGGTTTACTTACAATTTTATTATTAACTTTTATTTTTTTATGATTTATTAGCTGTTTTGCTTGAAATATTGTTTTAGCTAATTTTAATCTTAAAACATTTATATCTAAACGACTTTCTAAAGTAATAACAAAATTTTTAAAAATATTGATTTTATTTTTTCTTTTTGATAATTTTTTAAATAAATTTTTTAATTGATATTCAGGAATACAACCATAAAAATTTTTGAATTGTTGTTTTTCAAATAATCTTTTTTGAAAAAATTTATTTCTTTTTTCTGGTTTTATTTCTTTTTTATATTTTAATCTTTTTTTAAATAAATTCCATTTTTTTTTTTTTAATTTTGATACTTTTAAATATGCATGAGGATTACTGTTATTTTGAAAACAGATTTTATTTCGAGGTCTTAATTTATTCATATTATTAAAATATTTTTCTTAATAAATACATTAATGTATATAATGATTTTATATTTTTAGAATTACTAACAATTGGATAATTAATATTTTGTAAACTTTGACTTGTATTTATAAAAGAAATAATTGGAATATTCAATATTGATAATTCTTTATTTAAAAATTTTTCATTAATTGAACTTTTAATTATTATAATCAATTTTATTTCATTTTTGTCTAATAAAGAATTAATTTCTTCATTAAAAACTTTATTCCTTATTTTATTAGTTATTAAGCCATTCACCCATTCTTTATTAAAAAAAAGAATATTTTTATTATTTTTAATAAATTTTTTATTTGTTAAAAATTGAACATCTTCAGAATTTCCTATTATTAATATTTTTTCTTTATTATTTAAAGTATATTCTATTAATTTAAATATTCTTTTTAAATAAAAAGAAACATTTTTTAAATTTATAATAGCATAATTATGTCTAACACCATAAATAAAAGGCATGATATCTTTATTAGTATCTTTTAATGATTCACCGTATAAATTTTTTGATTTAAATAATAAATTTAATAAAATATTATTATTATTATTTTTTTTTTTTATCATATCTAATTATTTTTTACTTTTTTTTCCTTCTTTTTGAATGATTTTTTCATTTTTTAATAATAAACCTTTTCCTTTATAAGGTTCTGGTTTTTTAAAATTTTTAATATAATGTACAAATTGAGTTAAATAAATATAATCAATACTACTAAAAATTAAATTGTTAGTTTGATTAATAATTTTAATATTATTAGGTATAGGTACTGTAATATTATGACTAAATCCTAATTTTAATATTAAATTATTATTTTCAATAAAAGTTTTAAAACCAATTCCTTTTAAAATTAAGTTTAATTTAAAACCTTGTAAAACACCTTTTATTTTAATTTTTATTAATTTATTATATAAATTTAAAATACTTTTTTTATTTTTTTCTGAATTAATTATTAAAATTAATTGATTTTTTTTTGAATAGATATATATATCTTTTTTAAAATTTAACGATAAAGTTCCTAAAACACCATTAAAATATATATTATTTTCTTGAATTTTAATTTTTAAATTTTTAGGAAATTTTATTATTTTATCAACAAAAAAAATTTGAACATTACCTATAGAACTGTTAAAAAAAATTTTATTTTTTATTTTAATATTTTTTTTTAATAATTTTATCATAATTTTAGAATATTTTACAAATTAATTCACCACCAACATTTAATTTTTTAGCTTCTAAATCAGTTAATAAACCTAAAGGTGTTGATAATATATAAAATCCGTGTTTTTTAATATATAAATCTTTATTTTTTATATATAAACGTTTTCCTGGTTTTGATAAACGTTTAATTTCATGAATAACTGATTTATTATTTTTATATTTTAAATATACTTCAATTTGATTTTTTGAATTTATTTTATAACTTTTAATAAATCCTTCATTAAGTAATATATTTAATACATTAATAGATTGTTTTGAATTTTGTTGTATTATTTTGGTTTTTTTTGATAAAAAACCATTTTTAATTTTTGAAAATAAATTTGAAAGAGTATCTGTAATAATCATAAATATTTATTTTACCAACTATATTTAGAAACACCAGGTAAAAAACCTTCAGATGCTAATTTTCGTAATTGAATTCTTGAGATTTTAAATAAACGATAAATACTTCTAGTACGTCCTGTTAAAACACAAATATTTTTTATACGTGTTATTGAAGAATTTTGATTAAAAAAAAACCATTTTTGCTGTAATTTCCATCTTAAATCTTTTTTTATATTCAAATTTTTTGAAATAATTTTTAAAACTAATCTTTTTTTTTCTAAATTTTTAAATAAATATCTTTGTTTTATATTTTTTTTTATTTTTTTTTGCATAATTGTTACTTAAAATAAAAATGGAGATAATCGGACTCGAACCGATAACCTTATATTTGCAAAACATACTTTCTACCAATTGAAATATATCCCCATAATAAGTGTATTGGGACTCGAACCCAAGACCATCGGATTAAAAGTCCGGTGCTCTACCAACTGAGCTATACACTTATTTATATTATAAATTAATAAATACTTTTTTTAATAATAAAAATCTTTGATTTAAAAAAAAATTTATTTTTTTTTTTAATAAATTGTTAATTAAAGGTTTTTCTTGAATTAAATTACTTTCATTAAATTTATAAATAGTTTTTTTTTTAATTAAAAATGATTCAAAATTTGAACAAAAATTTTTGTATGAATTATTGAAAAAAAATATAATATTATTTTTTTCAAAATTAATTTGATTTTTTTTATCATTATTAATTATAATTTTTTTTTTTCTAAATTTTAAATTATAACAAATTTTTGGTAAGAAAAAATAAGTAATAAAAAAATAAAAATTTAAAAAGAAAAAAAGAAACCATGAAACTTGATTAAAAAAGGAAAATTGATCAAATTGTGGCATAATTATTTTTTTTTTTTCTGTTTTTTTACATATTCTTTTCTAGAAAAATCGCTTTTATTATTTTTTTTTTTTTATTTCTAAAATCATTTGTTTTTTGAAATTTTTTATCTGTGAATATTTAATAATTTCTTCTAAATACGAAGTACGTGAAAAAATAGCTTTTTTTTTTACTTTTTCAATTTTAAAATTTAAATATCTTAATTTATATGTTCGAATAATTTGTTTTGTTCTTATTTTTTTAAAATTATAAAAAAAATTTTTATATTTAAATTTTTGTTTATTATATTTTTTAATATAATTATTTTTTTTATTATTTATTAAATTATTTAAATTAATCGATTTCATTGAAAAAAGAATACCTAAAATACCTATAAAAACTTTTTTATTATTTTTATTACCAGTTAAAACTCTACCTTTAATAATATTTCTTTTTTTTTTTATATAATTTAATAATATTCTATTAAAATTATATAATATATTATAATTTAAATTATAATTAAATAATACTTTATCATCATATGTAGTTTTAATTGTATGTATGTTTTTTAAATCTAAAACTGTTAAAGGTATATCTATATTTTCATAATTATTAAATTCAATAATATTTGAATCTTGATTTTTATATAATATTTGATTTTCAAATAAAATATTTTTTAATTTAAATTTATTCTTTTTTAAAGAATTATTTTTTAAAAAATGTTGATAATTTAGTAAACTATTAAATTTTTCTTTTTTTAGTTTATTCATATTAGAAAAAATATAGGCTTAGTAGGACTTGAACCTACAACTCTACCGTTATGAGCGGTATGCTCTAACCAATTAAACTATAAGCCCTTATTATTTATAAATAAATTTAGTTTTGATAGGTAATTTATTTGAACCTGCTTTTAAAACTTTTTTTGCATTTTCTAGTGAAATACCACTTATTTCAAATAATATTTGACCTTTTTTAACTTTTGCAACCCAAAAAGAAACAGCTCCTTTACCTTTACCCATTCTATTTTCTGTAGGTTTAGCTGTAACAGGTGTATCAGGAAAAATTCTTATCCATAAGAAACCTAATCGTTTCATTTTTCGAACAATAATTCGACGTGAAGCTTCTATTTGTCTTGCTGTTAATCTAGCCTCTTCCACAACTTTAATAGCATATTTACCAAATATAATTTTATTCCCTTTTGATGTTTTACCTACAAGTTTTCCTTTAAATTGTTTTTTATATTTTGTTCTTTTTGGAAATAACATTATTTATTAATTATATAATTATTGATTTTTTTTTAAAAAAATCCATAATTTTATACTACAAATACCTGATGGAGTTTTAAATTCATTTAAATGATATTTTATATCATATTTTAATGTATTTAAAGGTACTTTTCCTTTTTGATATACTAATTTTTTTTTTCGTTTAGAACCATTTAAACGACCTTTAAATTGTAAACGATATCCGATAAAATTAGAAAATATTTTAAAAAATGCTTCAAAAATATTATTTATATTTTTAATAAATTTTTTATGAGCTTTTTTTCTTTCTAAAGTTTGTCTAATATAATATGAAATCATATTAATATTTTTAGTATATAAAGCGTAACTAAAATTATATATTATTTTTTTTGTATCTTGATTTATTTTATTATTTTTTTTAATAAAACGAAAAATTTTACCAATATTTTTTTTTAATAATTCTAAATCTTTTAATTTAATTCTTTTTATAAAAATTTTAATCGAATGATTTTGATAATAAGAATTTAAATCTTTTATAATTTTATTAAAAGATTTTAAATTTTTTGATTGTTGATTTTCATGTATATATATGTAAATATTTATATTTTTTGATATTTTTACAATATTTAATTTTATTAATTTTAAATTTTTATAATTTAAAATATTTTCAAAATATTTTCGAACATCTAAATCAAAATGTAATAAATTTGAATATTCATTTTTATCAACAATCCATTTTGAATGCCAATTTTCATTTTTATTTAATCGTAAACTGATTGGTATTACTTTTTGACCCATAATTTATTTTTTTTTTTTATAAATATGTTTTTTACGTGTATTAACAAATTCCCCAAATTTAAATCCAATCATTTTTTCTGTTATTTTAATATTTACAAAATTTTTCCCATTATAAACATTAACAAAATGATCGATATATTCAGGTAATATTGTTAAATTTTTATTATATATTTTAATCCATTGTTTTTTTTTTAATAAATGTACTTTAAAAAAAGGACCTTTATATTTACTTCTTGACATAATTTTTTATTGAATAATTATTTTTTTTTTTTTTTTTCTAGTAGGTTGACCTTTAGTTATTTTACCTTGAGGTGATACAGAAGGTCTACCGCCACTAGTTTTACCTTCACCTCCACCATGTGGGTGATCAACAGGATTTTTAGCTACCCCTCTTACTACTGGTCTTCTATTTAACCATCGAGTACGACCAGCTTTTCCTATTTTTATTTTATTATGATTAATATTCGAAACAATACCTAATGTAGCATAACAAGATAATAAAATAAATTTTAATTCACCTGAACTTAATCTTATTTTTGCATATTTATTGTTTATTTTTTGAATTAATTGTGCAGAAGTTCCTGCACTACGAATTAATTTTCCATGACCATTAGGATGTAAACTTATATTATGGATTAAACTACCTATAGGTATATTTTTTAATGGTAAAGCATTTCCTATTTTTAATTCTGCTTCTGGAGAACTTTGAATATATTGATTTAATTTTATGCCTTCTGGAGCTAAAATAAATTTTTCATTCGAATTGTTTTTAATTAAAGCAATATTTGCTGATCTATTTGGGTCGTATAAAATTTTTTCTACAAAACCTTCTATTTTTTTTGACCTATTAAAACTAATTATTCGATATAAGCGTTTATGACCTCCACCTCGATGTCTCACGGTAATTTTACCTTGATTATTTCGACCATTTGCTCTTTGAAAACCTTTAGTTAATTTTTTAATTTTAAAAGTTTTACTTAATTCATTTTTTTTTAATAATATTGTTTGACGTTGTGATGGTGTTATAGGATTTATTTTTTTTTCTGTCATTTTGTATGGTATATAGAGAATATCTATTATGTTATATATTTTTAATAAAACTATTTCAAATTCAAAAAGTATTTTATATTCATTAAAAGTACTTTATGGTATAAATGAATATCAATCTAAAAAAATTTGTAAAAACGTAGGAATTAATCCTCAAATAACTGTTAACAAACTTAAAAATTACCAAGTAAACCGTTTAATAAATTATATAAATAAAAATTTAAAAATAGAACAGGTTTTAAAACAAAGTAAAAAAAATAGATTAAATGAATTATTAGAAATAAAAAGTAATCGTGGAATTCGACAAAGTGTAGGATTACCTGTACGAGGTCAACGTACACATACTAATGCTAAAACAGCTAAAAAATTTAAAAAAGTATTTCTTCAAAAACAAGTTAAATCTAATATTAAAAAAAAAATTAAATTAAGAAAATAATATGATTAAATATAAATATAGAAAAAAAAATAAAAATTTCCTAATTTTAGGAAATTTACATGTTAAATGTAGTTTAAAAAATACAATAATAAGTTTAACAAAAAATAATGGTAATGTTTTAAAGCAATGGTCAACAAAATCTCTAAAAAAAACTAAATTTAAAAAAAATACTCCTTATAATGTTCAATTAATGGTTTATAAAATTAATAAATATATTCAATTAAAAAAAATTCAAAAATTAAATATATTTTTGAGTGGAACAGGTTTAGGTAGATATAATATTTTAAAAAATTTAAAAAAAAAAAAAATAAAAATAGGAGCTATTTTTGATAAAACATCAATACCTTTTAATGGCTGTAGACAAAAAAAAATGAAACGACGTTAATTTTGGATAGGTGATCGAGTGGTTTAAGGTGTCAGTCTTGAAAACTGAAGTATGAATAATACCGTGGGTTCGAATCCCACTCTATCCTAAAGCTAGAGACGGAATCGAACCGTCATTAAAGGATTTGCAGTCCTTTACATTACCATTATGTTATCTAGCCATCATTTTTTAATTTATGAAAAAAAACAATAATTTTTTTATTTATAATAATAAAATAATTTTAACAAACGGATCTTCTTTAAAAATAACATCTATTAAATATTTAAAAAATTATCAATTAAATGTTAAACTTTTTAAAGAATTAAAAAATAATAAAAAAAATATAAATCAAAACTTAAATAAAAATAATTTAAATTTTTTTAAAAAAATATCTATATAAACATATATATGTAAATAAAGATATTTCAAAAAAAAAAATAAATATAATAATAAAAAAGATTTGATTAATAATTTCAGGTGGTGAAATAATATTACTAATTAAAATAAATTTTAAATAAAAAAATTTTCTTAAATTTAGAAAAATTTCAATTTTAAAAATTTTATTAAAAATAATATAAAATAAAATAAAAAAATATATAAAAATAATATATATATATATAAGATATAAAAATAAAATTAAAATAATTATTAAAATTTGGTTCAAAATAAATATTAAATAAATATTTGTTTGATAAATGATCATTTATATTAATAAAAAAAAGTAAAATATTTGGTATTATTTTTATAAAAATTAAATATATAATTATTAAATTTATAAATAAAAAAGAAAAATAAAATTTTAAAAATTTTAAATTTTCATATTTATATAGACCTGAAGATAAAAAAATCCATAATTGTATTATAAATAACTGTAAAGATATTAATGCAGAAATAAAAATAGATATTATTATATTAGTGAAAAAAAATTCTGTAATATTTGTAAAAATAAAATATTTTAGAATATTAAAATTCATTAAATTTTTTATAAATAAGTATATTAATTGATTTGAAAAAAAATAAGAAACTAAAAATAAATAAATAAAAGTAATTATGAATATAATTAGATTATATTTTAATTCAATAAAATGTAGTTGTAAATAATTTTTTATTTTAGTGTGTTTCATTTTAATAGTATATTGAAAAATATAAATAAAGCCTACTTGGTGAAATTGGTAAACACGATAGATTTAAAATCTGTTCCCTCTTCTGGGTTATTGGTTCAAGTCCAATAGTAGGTATTTTATATCAAAGTGGTGAAATTGGTAAACACGTTACACTTAGAATGTAAAGCTGTAAAAGCATTAAGGGTTCGAGTCCCTTCTTTGATAGTTTCTAAAAGAATAGATTTTAAGACGAGATAGAGTAATTGGCAACTTATCAGGCTCATAATCTGAAGATGTAGGTTCAAATCCTGCTTTCGTCATATTAAAAAAATATGATTCAAATACGAACTAAATTAAAAGTAAACGATAATAGTGGAATCAAGTTAGGTGAATGTATAAAAGTATATAAAAGTAAAGTTGGTAAAATTGGTGATAAAATTCTAATTTCTGCTAAAAAATTACGTTTAAATCAAAAAAAAAAAATGAAAATTAGAAAAGGAGATTTGTTTAAAGCTTTAATTATACATACTTCTTATAATAAAAAAAGTACAATAGGTAATATAATCAAATTTGATAAAAATTCTATAATAATTTTAAATAATCAAAACAAACCTTTAGGAACAAGAATTTTTGGTCCAATTACTTCCGAATTTAGGAAACAAAAAAATTTTAAAATTTTATCTTTATCATCAAATATATTATAATATAATAAATTATGAATAACAATTTAAAAAATCATTATCAAAATGTAATAGTATACGATCTTCTAACTAAGTCTAATATTAAAAATATTTTTGAAATAACTAAAATAACTAAAATTTGTTTAAATATTGGTTTCAAAAATGCAAATATTGAAAAAAAAAAATTAATAAATATTTTAGTACTTTTAAAATTAATTACAAATCAAAAACCTATTGTAACAAAATCTAAAAAAAATAATATTTTTTTAAAAATTAAAAAAAATTCAATTATTGGTTGTAAAGTAACTTTAAGAAAAAAAAATATTTATGAGTTTTTAGAAAAAATTTTAATATTTATAATTCCAAATTTAAATAAAAATATTAATTTAAATTTAGAAAATAAAAATATTTTAAATTTTCAAATTAAAAATATCTTAAATTTTTTTGAATTAAAAAAAGAATTTTTAAAATTTAAAGAAATACCTCCTATTGATGTTTCTATACATACTAATTCTAAAAATAATAAAGAATTATTTAATATTTTAAATTCTTATTTTATTATTAAAAAATAATAAAATAAATGCGAAAATAGCTCAATTGGTAGAGTATAACCTTGCCAAGGTTAGTGTTGAGGGTTCGAGTCCCTTTTTTCGCTAAAAAAGTAAAATGAACCCAAAGGCGGTTTTTGGTATTTCCATTTTTTATTTCCGGGAATAACAATAGTATCGACATTTTACTTATTATAATCAGCCTATGTTAATAATGTATTTATTAAAAAACTTTATTTACTTATTTTTTAAATTAGTAGCTTTATATAAGGCTGTAACAACTTTAAAATTCTTAAAAAAAAAAGTATTATATTTTTTTATTTCTATTTTTATTAATTTTTTTTTTATAGAAACAGCTTTTTGTGAAACTGAAAACATAGACAATGAAACTGAAAATAAATATATAATACAAAAAATAATTTTAATAAGTATTTTAAGTGCTTTTCTTTTCGGCGGTTTTTATTTTTTATCTGATGGATTTACTTTTCCTAATAACAATAATAATTTTTTTTTAACGGAAGAGGATTTAGAAAGAATTAAAAAATTAGAAGAAGCTCAAGCTTTATGGGCTTCACGACCAGAAAATATTGAATATGCAAGAATATGTCCTCAAATATTATATAATTGTGATATACCACCTGGTATGTGGAGAGATATTGAAGTATATTCTTATTTATATTATTAAAATGTGATTATAGATTAATTGGTAAATCCTTTATCTTCCAAGTAAATATTGTGGGTTCGAGTCCCACTAATCACATTTTTGGAGAAATGGCTGAGTGGTTAAAGGCGGCAGACTGTAAATTTGTTGAAATTTTTCTACGTAGGTTCAAATCCTACTTTCTCCATTATTTATTATAATTAGTTCATTTAATTATAAAAAAATAAAAATTTTTTATCTTTTAAGATATTATAAAATATAAGAATAATGTTTTAATATTTTTGTGAAAGATTAATAAATTATATTAAATTTTTAATATAAACATTAAATAGAGTTTGATCCTGGCTCAGAATAAATGCTATTGGTATGCTTAACACATGCAAGTCGAATGTTTTTAAAACATGGCGAACGGGTGAGTAACGCGTGAATAATCTACCTTTTAATTCAGGATAATTATTTTAAATAAAAATACTGAATAATACATAAAGTTTAAAAAACGTTAAAAGATGAGTTTGCGTAAGATTAGGTAGTTGGTAGTTTAAAAGACTACCAAGCCGACTATCTTTAGCTGGTTTGAAAGAATGATCAGCCACATTGGGACTGAGACACGGCCCAAACTTTTTTAAAGGCAGCAGTGGGGAATTTTGGACAATGAGCGAAAGCTTGATCCAGCAATACCAAGTGAGTGAAGAAGGCTAATTAGGTTGTAAAGCTCTTTCATTAAGGAGGAAAATGACAGTACTTAAAGAAGAAGTCCCGGCTAATACCCGTGCCAGCAGCCGCGGTAATACGGGAGGGGCGAGCATTATTCGGAATGATTAGGCGTAAAGGGTTTGTAGGTGGTTTTTTAAGTTGAAAAAAACAAATTAAAGCTCAACTTTATAAATTTTTTCAAAACTGAAAAACTTGAGTATAAATAGAGGATAATGGAATTTCTATTGGAGGGATAAAATATGTTGATAATAGAAGGAAGATCGAGAGCGAAGGCAATTATCTGGGTATATACTGACACTGAGAAACGAAAGCTTGGGGAGCGAACGGGATTAGAGACCCCGGTAGTCCATGCTGTAAACGATGAGTGCTCATATTTAGAATTTTTTAGATATCAAGCTAACGCGTTAAGCACTCCGCCTGAAAAGTATAATCGCAAGATCGAAATTCAAAGGAATTGACGGGAGCCTACACAAGCGGTGGAGCATGTGGTTTAATTCGATAATACGCGCAGAACCTTACCAACTCTTGCAAATTTTATTATAAAATTTTATAATAAAAACAGGCGTTGCATGGCTGTCGTCAGCTCGTGTTGTGAAATGTTTGGTTAAATCCTTTAACGAGCGCAACCCCTATTGTTAGTTGCTATTTTATTTATTTAAATAAAAGCACTCTAACAAAAATGTCAATGATAGGTTGAAGGAAGGTAGGGATGACGTCAAGTCTTCATGGCCCTTATGAGTTGGGCTACACACGTGCTACAATGATAATTACAATGAGAGGCAAGAATGATTCAAAATTGGAGCAAATCTTTAAAAATTATCTTAGTTCGGATTATGGGCTGCAACTCGCCCATATGAAGTTGGAATCGCTAGTAATCGCAGAACAGCATGCTGCGGTGAATATGTTACTAGGCTTTGTACACACCGCCCGTCAAATCAAGGAAGTTAAATATTTTTAAAATAATTTTGTTTTTTTTAAATTTTATAGTTAATTTTTTAATTTTAAATTTTTATATAATTTTTAAAATAGAACAAAGTTGCTAAAAAGTATTTAGTAACTTTGATTAAGTCGTAACAAGGTAGTTGTAGGGGAACCTGTAGCTGGAAGAGCTCTTTTATATTCTTATATTTTATTTTATATAATAAAATATTTTAAATTAATATAAATTAAAAAATTGTTTTATGTCTTATATAATTTTTAAACATTAAAAAAATAAAAATTGTAAATTAAAAAGAAAAATTTTTAAATAAATTTTATGATTATAGACGGAACTCATTTATGAATTTTGAAACTATTTTTTTTTTTTTTTTTTCAAGTATAGTTTTAACATCAGCTATATTTGTAATATATTCTACAAATACAATATATTCAGCTTTTTTCTTAATTTTAGTTTTTACTAATTCAACAGGATTATTATTAGTTTCTGAAGTAGAATTCCTTTCTATTATGTTAATAATTATTTATGTTGGTGCTATTACTGTTTTATTTTTATTCGTAATTATGATGTTAGATATTAATATTTTAATTGATAAAAATAAAAATCAAAATTTTGGATATCTTCCTATTATATTTTTAATTAGTTCTATTTTTTTTTTAGAAACATTTTTAATGTTTAGTAAAATATTTACAACAGATTATCATTTTATTCAACAAATTTTCATAAAAAATGAAATTTTTTATAAAAATTTTATAAATGAATTAGATAATATAACTAATATAGAAACTATAGGACATGTTTTATATACTTATTATTCTTTTTTTTTCCTTGCAGCCGGAATTATTTTATTAATTGCATTAATTGGTGCAGTTACCTTAACTAAAAAAGAAAAAAAAAGAGAAAATTTCTTAACAAAAAATTTATATAAACAATTATCTAGAAATTCATCAAAAGCTATTTTTACTATTAAAAGTAAAAATTAAAACGACCTTAACTTAATTGGTAGAGTATTAGCCTTCTAAGCTTTAAAATCTTGGTTCAAGTCCAAGAGGTTGTAATTAAATAAAATATTATAAGTAAAAAAGATTTTATATGATCTGAAATTAATCAAATTCATGTTATTAAAATAAAATCTTATTATAAATACTTTTTTAAAAAGGGAATTATAATTTATGCTTATAATATTTTATTTAGTATAAATATTAAATTAAAAATTAAATATTTATTAATTTTAAAATATTAATCCTTTTAGGATATAATTATTTTTTATAATTATATTTTATTTTTCATAATTATGAAATTAATTAAAGCTTATAGTCAATATTTATTAGATATTTTACCTATTATAAATTATACTTTTAATAAAAATGAATTATGTATTAATATTCCTTTTAATAAAATAATTCCTATTTTATTTTTCTTAAAAAATCATACTAATTCTCAATTTAAAATTTTATCTGATATCTGCGTTGTTGATTATATTAATAAAAAAGAACGTTTTGAAATAATATATAATTTATTAAGTATACGTTTTAATAATAGATTAAAAATTAAAGTATGTATTAATGAATTACAACCAATAGATTCTATTGTTAATATTTATAAAGCAGCTGGTTGGTCAGAAAGAGAAGCTTGGGATATGTTTGGTATCTTCTTTAATAATCATCCTGATTTAAGAAGAATTTTAACAGATTATGGTTTTGAAGGACATCCTTTAAGAAAAGATTTCCCTTTAAGTGGTTACTTAGAAGTTTATTATAATGAACTAAAAAAAAGAGTTGTTTACGAACCTTTAAATTTAGCTCAACAATATAGACTTTTTGAATTTAATTCTCCTTGGAATAAAAAAGTGCATTAAATTATAATTATTTTATAATTATAAAAGTATATTAGTTTTTAGGAATATTTTTATTTCATTAAAATGAGATGGAATAAAAAATCTTTATTTGCGGTTGTAAATAATCATTTAATAGATTATCCTACACCAATTAATTTAAATTATTTTTACGGTTTTGGTTCTTTAGCAGGTGTTATGCTAGTTATACAAATTTTAACTGGTATTTTTTTAGCAATGCATTATACTCCACATATTGATTTAGCTTTTAACAGTGTTGAACATATTATGAGAGATGTGAATAATGGTTGGTTAATTAGATATACCCATGCAAATGGTGCTTCTTTTTTTTTTATAGTTGTTTATGTTCATATTTTTAGAGGATTATATTATGGTTCTTATATAACTCCTAGAGAATATTTATGGTGTTCAGGTGTTATTATTTTTATTTTAATGATGGCAACAGCTTTCATGGGTTATGTATTACCTTGGGGACAAATGAGTTTTTGGGGTGCTACCGTTATTACTAATTTATTTTCAGCAATTCCTTTAGTAGGTAAAGATATAGT
>JAKVDI010000272.1:0-21485 GCA_022836835.1 Pythium insidiosum | reverse complement strand
CCATGAATGTAAAACATCTGATGCTGTAATTAAAACTCTAATATGACTATTTGTTGGTACAACAACTCTGTTATCTACTTCTAATAATCTAAATTGACCTATTTCTAAATCATTTTCTTGAACCATATAACTATCAAAAATTAAAGGTTCATCAGCAAATTCTAAATTATCAGAATATTCATAACTCCAATACCATTGACTACCGATTACTTTTAAAGTAATTATAGGATCAATGATTTCATCCATAGAATATAATAAAGCGAAAGAAGGAACAGCCACTGTTAATAAAATTAATGCTGGAATAGTAGTCCAAATTATTTCGATAGTAGCACCGTGAACAAATGTAGCAGGAATTGGATTTTTTTTTTCATCAAATAAAGTTACTACTCTAAATAACATCCAACAAACAAAAACAGTTACAATTATTAAAAAAAACATTAAATCATGGTGGAAATTAATAATACCTTCCATTACAGGTGTAGCAGGGTCTTGAAAACCTATTTGCCAAGGTTCAGCCATGTCTAAAAAAGCTATTTGGTTTATATAGTTTGTTATCATATTCTTTTTTAATACAATTTTTTATTTTTATATATACACCTTAAATTTTTTCTAAAACAATATAAAATATTTTTAAAATAGTTTATAATAATATTAATTATTAATTTTTATATAATATTTTTTAAATAAAAAATATTATAAATAAGATAACTTTTTTTGTAAAAAATTTATCTTTTTAGTAATAAAGTAATATTTTTTTTTTTTTTTTTTATGGTTACTATATATATAAATGGTATAAAACTTAAAGTAAATAAAAATTTAACAGTATTACAAGCTTGTAATAACTTAAAAATTGAAATACCAAAATTCTGCTTTCAGGAAAATTTACAAATTGCAGGTAATTGTCGTATGTGCTTAGTTGAAATTGAAAATTCACCTAAACCTGTTGCTTCTTGTGCTATGCCAGTAATGAATAATATGAAAATTTTTACTGATACACCTTTAGTACAAAAAGCTAGAGAAAGTGTTTTAGAATTTTTATTGATCAATCATCCTTTAGATTGTCCAATATGTGATCAAGCTTCAGAATGTGATTTACAAGATCAAACACTTATTTTTGGTTCAGATAGAAGTCGTTTTTTTTTTAAAAAACGTGTTGTTGAAGACAAATATTGTGGACCTTTTATTAAAACAATAATGACTAGATGTATTCATTGTACACGTTGTGTTCGTTTTGCTAATGAAATTTGTGGTATTGATAATTTAGGTACAACTGGACGTGGTAATAAAACAGAAATAAACTTTTATTATCCTAATATATTTAATTCTGAATTTTCAGGAAATTTAATTGATTTATGCCCAGTAGGTGCTTTAACATCAAAACCTTTTACTTTTAAAGCAAGAACTTGGGAATTAAAAAGAAAAGAAGGTGTTGATATTTTAGATTCTATAGGATCAAATATAAAAGTAGATATTTTTAATAATGAAGTTGTTCGTATATTACCTAAAACTAATTTTAATATAAATAAAGAATGGATTTCAAATAAAACCCGATTTTTTTTTGATAGTTTAAAATATCAAAGAATAAAAATATCCTTTATTAAAAGATAATAATAATAAATTTAATAAAATATCATGGTCTCAAGCTTTAAATATTTTAAATAAAAAATTAAATCTAGAAGATGGTTCAAATGTTAAAACAATTATAGGTGATTTAACTGATTTAGAATCTTTATTTTTATTAAAAAAAAATTTAAACAAAATGGGTTTTTCTAATATTATTTTTGAAAAATATTTAAATGAAAATAATTTAAAAATTAATTCTGATTTAACAAATAATTTTTTATTTAATAATAATATGAAAACTATTGAAGATAGCGATGTTTGTTTAATAATAAATAGTAATATTAGAAAAGAAGGTTCTATTTTAAATATTCACTTAATAAATAGATTAAAAAAAGGTAATTTTGATATAGCTTATATTGGTCATAATAATAATTTTACTTTTCCTATTCAAAATTTAGGTTTAAATAATGAAACTTTAATTAAAATTTTATTAGGAAAGCATAGTTTTTGTAAAAAATTAAAAAAAGCAAAAAATCCTTTAATAATTGTTGGTGAAAATGTATTAAAAAAAAAATGGTTTTTATCTTATTTCAAAATTTAAAGAATTAAATACATTTAAAAATAATAATATAAATTTTTTTAATTCAACAACTAGTTTTATAAATTTTTTAGAAATAAATTTTAATAATTTTCAAAAAAAAAAAAAAATGCAAATATTTATTATTTATATAATACTAATTTAAAAAATAAATTAAAACAAGATAAAAATAATTTTGTAATATATCAAGGCCATCATTTTACTGAAGATGCTCAAAAATCAAATTTAATTTTACCTGGATTAACTTTCTTAGAAAAAAAAGGTACATATATAAATTTAGAAGGTAGGGTTCAAAAAAATGATCAAATTTTAAATCTATCAACAGAACAAAGAAAAGATTCTATTATATTTAAATATATTTATAAATTTATTATAAATAAAAATCAATTAGAAAAAAAAGAAAAATCTTTTTTCTTATTAAAAGAAATATTACCTTATTTATCAAAAAAAAATTAAAAATAATAAATAATTTTTACTTTGAAAGAAAAAAAATTAACATTAATTTAAATTTTTTAAACTCTTTAATAAAAAATCATTATTATACTAATATTTTAGAAGAATATTCAAAAATAATTATTAATTCTAAAAAAATAATAAAAGATAATAATAATTTTAGATAAAATAAAACAAATAAAATATGATATACACAATATTAAAAATCTTAATTTTAATTTTACCTTTATTAATTTCTATAGCTTATTTTACTTTAGTAGAACGTAAAGTATTAGCTTCAATACAACGTAGACGTGGTCCTAATGTAGTCGGTGTTTTTGGTTTATTACAACCATTAGCTGATGGTTTAAAACTTTTTGTTAAAGAAACTGTATTACCTAGTAATGCTGATATTATTTTATTTGTTATAGCGCCTATTTTAACTTTTTTTTTAAGTTTATTAAGTTGGGTTATTATTCCTTTAGGTTTTGGTATGTTTTATACTGAATTAAATATAGGTATTCTATATTTATTAGCAATATCATCTTTAGGAGTTTATGGAATAATTATTGCAGGATGGTCAAGTAATTCTAAATATTCTTTCTTAGGTGCTTTAAGATCAACAGCTCAAATGGTTTCATATGAATTGACTATAGGTTTTTCAATATTATCAGTTATTGTTTGTGCTAAATCTTTAAATTTAATTGAAATAGTTTTAGCACAAAAAACTATTTGGTATTGTATACCATTGTTTCCAATTTTTATAATTTTTTTTATATCATGTTTAGCAGAAACTAATAGACACCCTTTTGATTTACCTGAAGCTGAAGCTGAATTAGTTTCAGGTTATAATGTAGAATACTCTGCTATGGGTTTTGCTTTATTCTTTTTAGGTGAATATGCTAATATGTTATTAATGAGTACTTTAACAAGTCTTTTATTTTTAGGAGGTTGGTTAGCACCTTTTCCTTTTAACTTGCATTTTTTAAATATTTTACCAGGTTCATTTTGGTTAAGTTTAAAAATATGTTTTTTCGTAGTACTTTTTGTAGTAGCTAGAGCTATTTTACCTAGATACCGTTATGATCAATTAATGAGATTAGGTTGGAAGGTTTTCTTACCTTTTACTATTAGTTGGTTTCTATATACTTCTAGTATTTTAATTAGTTTTAATTGGTTATAAAAATGAATATTTTAAATCATTTTATTGTAAATTTCTTTTTATTTTGTCTAGGTTTATTCGGTATTGTTTTAAATCGACAAAATATTATAATTATCTTAATGTCTATTGAATTATTATTATTATCAATAAACTTAAATTTTATTTATTTTTCAGTTTTTTTAGATGATTTAATAGGTCAAATATTTTCTTTATACATTTTAACAGTAGCTGCTGCTGAATCTGCTATTGGTTTAGCTATTATGATACTTTTTTTTAAAATATATGGTGATATTTCTATCTATAAAATAAATTTATTATCTTTATAATAAATTTATTTTTAATTATTAATTTATTGAAAAATAAATTAATATAATATATAAACAAAAAAATTTTTATGTTATTCATCAACATTAAAAACTTTAAAAATTTAATCAAAATATTCGAAAATAAAATTTATTTATATTTTGTTTTTTATTTTTTTCCAAAAATTATAAAAATAATACAATTTTTTTATATACTACTTTTTTTACTTATTGTTTTTAAAAGCTTTTTAATAAGTACTTCATTAATAAATATTATATTTATTCAAATATATAATATTTTACAACCCACTACTTTATGCATGGAAAATGTCCAAGAAAATGAAAATTTAGTAGTTAATTTATTTAAAAAATTAGATCAAGATATCGATAATATACTTTTAGAATTTAAAAATTATCCACTTTTGTCACGTGAAGAATTTTATAAAATAAAAAAAAATAGTATATATGATATTACGAGTTATTTAAAACTAGGTGCTGAAATTGAACGAAGAAAAAATATTCCAGCAACATTTTGCTTTTTATTATCCAGTATAGAGGGTATAAATTTTAATGATTATTACTTTTCAACACATATTTTAAAATTATTATTAAAAGAAAATAATTTCTTGTTTTTAAATACCTTAAAAATAATAGAAATTTTCGATAATTTTCAAACTGAAAATACTGGTAGTAGCGGTGAATCTTCAGTAGAGTATGATTCTGAAGATTTAGAACATAGTAAGGATATAAAAATAATAAATTATATAGGTTTTTTAGAAGATACTTTAATTACAAATAATATAGTTCTTTATACATGTCATACATCTTTTTTAAAAACTATCGAATCTTTTACAGGTTTTAATAATTCTATATTTATAGCTAATAAATATTTAATTTCTAATCAAATAAATAAAGATTTATCAGAAAAAATATTAAGTTTTATTTTTAATAAAAAAGAATTATATAAATCTTTAGAAGATTATTTAACAGCTCATAAAGAATTATATAGTTTTATATATTCAGTTAATTTACGACTTGAAACTCAAATAAGTTTTCTTAAAGAATCACCTGAAGAAAATATAGATGAAATATTAGATTTTCCTCAGTTTTCAGAGTTTTTCGATATGGAAGATATTTTTGAAAATAAAAAAGAAAATCATATTTTAAATTTTTCTATAAATTATCCAAATTTTTTTTTAATAAATGATACAAAAATAAATCCTAAAATAGAAAATGAAAATTTTGAACCGGAAGATTTAAATCAATTATTAGTAATAGATGAAAATAAAATTCAATCTAATTATCTAAAAAATATTAAATCTTTAAGTTCAAAAGATTTTTGTACTGAAATAAAAAAAAATTTATTTGATTTACGTAAAAATTATATACATAATGATAATGCAAGGAATAATTTGAACTTTAATGATCATTTAGAACCCTTTTTAGAAAAAAAAAATAAATTACATGATGATTTTGATCAACTACAAAATAATCAAGAATTATTTTTAAAAACTTTAAAGACAAAAAATTTTAAATATAGTGACAAAATAAAACTTTTAGAATCTTTTGATGACTTAACTGTAACAAAAAAATCAAGGTTTAGTTCAAAATGATTTTAAAAAAATTGTTGCATATTCAACATGTAGTCAATTAGGTTATATGTTTTTTGCTTGTGGTTTATCAAATTATCCTTTAGCTATATTTCACTTATCTAATCACGCGTATTTTAAAGCTTTACTTTTTTTATGTTCTGGTGCAGTTATTCATGCTATGAGTGATGAACAAGATATTAGAAAAATGGGTGGATTAAGACGAATTTTACCTTTTACATATATAATGTTCTTAATAGGATCACTATCATTAATGGGATTTCCTTTTTTAACAGGTTTTTATTCAAAAGATCTTATATTAGAAATTTCTTTTGCTAGTTTTAGTGAAACAGGTCATTTTGCTTATTGGTTAGGTACTATTGGTGCTTTTTTTACTGCTTTTTATTCGACTCGATTATTATTTTTTGCTTTTTTAAGTGAAACAAATGCATATAAAAATGTAATCAAACATGCACATGATGTGCCTTTAGAAATGGGTTTACCTTTAGGTATTTTAGCTTTTGGTAGTATTTTTATTGGTTATTTATCTAGAGATATGTTTGTAGGTTTAGGATCAAATTTTTGGAATAATTCTATTTATATAAATCCTATAAATAATCAAATGATTGATGCAGAATTTTTACCAACTTTTATAAAATTATTACCAGTAATTTTAAGTTTTTGTGGATTATTTAGTGCTTTTTACTTATATTTTTTCAAATTTAAATTTTTATATGAATTAAAAACATCTAATATCGGTTTATATTTTTATAATTTTTTAAATAGAAAATGGTATTTTGATAAAATTTACTATGAATTTATAAATCAATATGTATTAAAAATTGGTTATAATTATTCATATAAAATGATAGATAAAGGTTTAATTGAAATGTTTGGTCCTTATGGTTTAGTTACAATTTTTTCTTATTTAAGTAAACAAGTGATATTATTACAAACAGGATATATTTATCATTATTCTTTATTAATATTAATAAGTACTATTTTTTTAATAAATATAATGTTTTTATCTATTTTATTTTATATAAATTACAATATTATTATTTTAATATTTTTAATTTTTTGTATATTAAAAATATCAAATAATAAAATATTATAATAAATTTAAAAAATTTATTATAATATTTTATTTTATATTAGAACTAAAACTGTTTATATTATTTTTATTTTAATAAAAATAATATAAAATTTAAATTAAAAAGCGAATAAGATTAAGAAAGCAATCATTAAACAGAATAACGCGATAGATTCAGTTAAAGCGAAACCTAAAATAGCTGTTCTTGTTAAATCTTGTTGTAAAGAAGGGTTTCTAGAAATACCTAAAACTAATGAACTAAAAACAGAACCGATACCAATACCAGCACCTGCTAATCCAATAGTAGCTAATCCAGCACCAATAAATTTTGCAGATTGTAATAACATAATTATTAAATGAAAAATAAATTTGTACATTTTATAAAATGAAAATAATAAAACTTTATATATATAAATCGGAAGAAAAGGATTCGAACCTTTGATCTTCTGTTCCCAAAACAGATGCATTAAACCATACTATGCTACCTTCCGTTTAATGATGGTAGGATTTGAACCTACAACATTAGGATTATGATTCCCACGCTCTACCATTAAACTACATCATCATTATTTAAAATAGAAATATGAAAATAAGTCGAAGTGGGATTTGAACCCACGAGTTATTAAAATAACTGATAGTTTAGCAAACTACTGCCTTAAACCGGACTTGGCTATTCGACCTAAAAATATATAACTTCTTTGATAGGATTTGAACCTACAACCTAATGGTTAACAGCCATTTGCTCTACCATTGAGCTACAAAGAAAGAAATATAAATAAAAATAAAATTTTTGAAACTTTTAGTATTTTTAAGCTGAATATTTTACAATACTTGCACTTAAAACCTATCAATGTAATAGTCTATTACAGTTTTCATTTGAAAAAATTTTAAGAATGGTTTCTTACTTAGATGCTTTCAGTAATTATCCAAAATAAATTTAGCTACTCGGCGATGCTTTAAAACAACCGATACACCAGAGATTTACCCTTCTCGGTCCTCTCGTACTAGAGTTAGATTCTTTCATTTTTCAAAATATCTATAGAAGATAGGAACCAAACTGTCTCACGACGTTCTAAACCCAACTCACGTACCACTTTAATCGGCGAACAGCCGAACCCTTGGAACCTTCTTCAGCTCCAGGATGTGATGAGTCGACATCGAGGTGCCAAACGACTCCGTCGATAGGAGCTCTTAGGAGTCATCAGCCTGTTATCCCCGGAGTACCTTTTATCCGTTGAGCGATAATCTTTCCACCAAGAATTATCGGATCACTATGACCGACTTTCGTCCCTGCTCGATATGTCTATCTTACAGTCAAGCAAGCTTATACCATTGCGCTCTACAATTGATATTTAAATCCAATTTGAGCTTACCTTTGTACACCTCCGTTACTCTTTAGGAGGTGACCGCCCCAGTCAAACTACCAACCATACACTGTCTATTTTTTAAAAATATTAGTTATCTATTTTAATAAGAGTGGTATTTCAATGTCATCTAAACAATTCACTTGCGTGAAGGTCTCAAAGATTCCCACTTATGCTACACATATTAGATAGAATAACAATATAAAGATGTAGTAAAGGTTCACGGGGTCTTTCCGTCTAACTATAGAGAATCCGCATCTTCACGGATAATTCAAATTCACTGAGTCTATATTGGAGACAGCGGGGATGTCGTTACACCATTCATGCAGGTCGGAACTTACCCGACAAGGAATTTCGCTACCTTAGGACCGTCAGAGTTACGGCCGCCGTTTACTGGGACTTCCATTCAATGCTTAAACATCTCCTATTAATCTTCCAGCACCGGGCAGGTGTCAGACCCTATACATCATGTTACCATTTAGCAGAGTCCTAAGTTTTTATTAAACAGTCGCAACCCCCTATTCTGTGCCACCTTATTTTCATAAGGTACTCTTTCTCCCGAAGTTACAGAGTCATTTTGCCGAGTTCCTTCAATATAGTTCTCTCATTCACCTTAGTCTACTCGACCTATTCACCTGTGTCGGTTTAGGGTACGGTTTTTGTTTTAAAAAGCTGTTTCCTGAAAAAGTTTAACTTTTTGTCACTTTTTAAAAAAAATTTAATTTAAAAATTATCCCATCAGAATTTGCTTTCGTCAAATCTTCCTTAGGGGCCGTTTCACTCTATGAAATACATCTTAACATAGAAACCCTTGAATTTACGGTGATAATGATTTTTTTCATTATTTTTTGTTACTAATGCCAGCATTTTCTTTTCTGATATCTTCAACATATTTTACAATATATCTTTATCAACATACAGAATGTTCCGCTACCGTTTTATTTTATAAAAATAAAACTTGCCGCTTCGGTAAATTTCTTAAGTCTCGATACATTTTAGGCGCAAAAAAACTAGACCAATGAGCTATTACGCTTTCTTTAAAGGATGGCTGCTTCCAAGCCTACCTACTGGTTGTCATCATTTCTTTACTTCCTTTTTCACTTAGAATATTATTTAGAGACCTTAGCGATCAATCTGGGCTGTTTCCCTCTTGACAATAGACCTTAGCGCCTAATGTCTGTCTATTTAAATTACCTTTTTTCGTATTCGGAGTTTCTAAGAGTTCAGTAAGTTTTTACGCCCCCTAGCTCAATGAGTGCTCTACCCCAAAAAAAGCTTTTAAATGCTCTACTTCAATAGATTTCGCGGAAAACCAGCTATCTCCGAGTTTGATTAGCCTTTCACTCCTAACCACAAATCATCTCCATATTTTGCCACACATGTGAGTTCGATCCTCCAAATAGTTTTACCTATTTTTCAATCTGTTCATGGTTAGATCACTCGGTTTCGGGTCTTATTTTTATAACTAAAAAGCATTTTAAAACTTGTGTTATCTACGCCTACTTTATAAAATTAAGCTTGCTATAAAAATAAACTTGCTGGCCCATTATGCAAAAGGTACACTGTCACTTTAATAAAAAGTTCCAATTGATTGTTAACATTAAGTTTCAGAATTATTTCAAACTCGAAAGTTCTTTTTCACCTTTCCTTTACAGTACTTGTTCACTATCGGTCATTAATTCTTAAAGGTTTTGAGGGTGGTTCCCCAATTTTCAAAAAAGACTACACATATCTCTTCTTACTAATATAAAAATTGATATCATTTTACAGGACTTTAACCTTCTTTGGTAAATTTTTTAAAATTTTTCAAATAATATTTTTATAATTTTTATAAACCTAAGTCCATTTTCGCTCGTCACTACTCACGGATTCTCGTTTGATTTTTATAACAGTTACTAAGATATTTCAATTCACTGTTTTTCAAATTTTCACATAGAAAAAGTTTTCTTTAGGAGATCTATATTTCAAAATATTTTTATATTCAATATAGCTTTTCGCATTTTTACGTCCTAAAAATAAAATTAATGCCAAGGCATCCACTTAATGCTTTTTTTATTATACTTAAACCATTAAAATGGTTTAAATTTTTATTTTTTTTTTAAATATTCATTTACTAATTTTAAATTTAAAAAAAAAGGATACATAATTTCATTAAATTTAGGTTTTTTTAAAAAAATACCTTTTTTTAATTTTTTATTTTTATATAAATAATAATTTTGATTATTTTTATTTATTTTTTTTTCTTCTTTTTCTATAAATTTTTTTTTTTTGTATATAAAATTTTTTTTTTGTATTTGATTTTTTTTCATTTATGAATTAACAATACTAATAAGATCACCTTTTTTTAATAATAAATTAGGTTTACTTACAATTTTATTATTAACTTTTATTTTTTTATGATTTATTAGCTGTTTTGCTTGAAATATTGTTTTAGCTAATTTTAATCTTAAAACATTTATATCTAAACGACTTTCTAAAGTAATAACAAAATTTTTAAAAATATTGATTTTATTTTTTCTTTTTGATAATTTTTTAAATAAATTTTTTAATTGATATTCAGGAATACAACCATAAAAATTTTTGAATTGTTGTTTTTCAAATAATCTTTTTTGAAAAAATTTATTTCTTTTTTCTGGTTTTATTTCTTTTTTATATTTTAATCTTTTTTTAAATAAATTCCATTTTTTTTTTTTTAATTTTGATACTTTTAAATATGCATGAGGATTACTGTTATTTTGAAAACAGATTTTATTTCGAGGTCTTAATTTATTCATATTATTAAAATATTTTTCTTAATAAATACATTAATGTATATAATGATTTTATATTTTTAGAATTACTAACAATTGGATAATTAATATTTTGTAAACTTTGACTTGTATTTATAAAAGAAATAATTGGAATATTCAATATTGATAATTCTTTATTTAAAAATTTTTCATTAATTGAACTTTTAATTATTATAATCAATTTTATTTCATTTTTGTCTAATAAAGAATTAATTTCTTCATTAAAAACTTTATTCCTTATTTTATTAGTTATTAAGCCATTCACCCATTCTTTATTAAAAAAAAGAATATTTTTATTATTTTTAATAAATTTTTTATTTGTTAAAAATTGAACATCTTCAGAATTTCCTATTATTAATATTTTTTCTTTATTATTTAAAGTATATTCTATTAATTTAAATATTCTTTTTAAATAAAAAGAAACATTTTTTAAATTTATAATAGCATAATTATGTCTAACACCATAAATAAAAGGCATGATATCTTTATTAGTATCTTTTAATGATTCACCGTATAAATTTTTTGATTTAAATAATAAATTTAATAAAATATTATTATTATTTTTTTTTTTTTTATCATATCTAATTATTTTTTACTTTTTTTTCCTTCTTTTTGAATGATTTTTTCATTTTTTAATAATAAACCTTTTCCTTTATAAGGTTCTGGTTTTTTAAAATTTTTAATATAATGTACAAATTGAGTTAAATAAATATAATCAATACTACTAAAAATTAAATTGTTAGTTTGATTAATAATTTTAATATTATTAGGTATAGGTACTGTAATATTATGACTAAATCCTAATTTTAATATTAAATTATTATTTTCAATAAAAGTTTTAAAACCAATTCCTTTTAAAATTAAGTTTAATTTAAAACCTTGTAAAACACCTTTTATTTTAATTTTTATTAATTTATTATATAAATTTAAAATACTTTTTTTTTTTTTTCTGAATTAATTATTAAAATTAATTGATTTTTTTTTGAATAGATATATATATCTTTTTTAAAATTTAACGATAAAGTTCCTAAAACACCATTAAAATATATATTATTTTCTTGAATTTTAATTTTTAAATTTTTAGGAAATTTTATTATTTTATCAACAAAAAAAATTTGAACATTACCTATAGAACTGTTAAAAAAAATTTTATTTTTTATTTTAATATTTTTTTTTAATAATTTTATCATAATTTTAGAATATTTTACAAATTAATTCACCACCAACATTTAATTTTTTAGCTTCTAAATCAGTTAATAAACCTAAAGGTGTTGATAATATATAAAATCCGTGTTTTTTAATATATAAATCTTTATTTTTTATATATAAACGTTTTCCTGGTTTTGATAAACGTTTAATTTCATGAATAACTGATTTATTATTTTTATATTTTAAATATACTTCAATTTGATTTTTTGAATTTATTTTATAACTTTTAATAAATCCTTCATTAAGTAATATATTTAATACATTAATAGATTGTTTTGAATTTTGTTGTATTATTTTGGTTTTTTTTGATAAAAAACCATTTTTAATTTTTGAAAATAAATTTGAAAGAGTATCTGTAATAATCATAAATATTTATTTTACCAACTATATTTAGAAACACCAGGTAAAAAACCTTCAGATGCTAATTTTCGTAATTGAATTCTTGAGATTTTAAATAAACGATAAATACTTCTAGTACGTCCTGTTAAAACACAAATATTTTTTATACGTGTTATTGAAGAATTTTGATTAAAAAAAAACCATTTTTGCTGTAATTTCCATCTTAAATCTTTTTTTATATTCAAATTTTTTGAAATAATTTTTAAAACTAATCTTTTTTTTTCTAAATTTTTAAATAAATATCTTTGTTTTATATTTTTTTTTATTTTTTTTTGCATAATTGTTACTTAAAATAAAAATGGAGATAATCGGACTCGAACCGATAACCTTATATTTGCAAAACATACTTTCTACCAATTGAAATATATCCCCATAATAAGTGTATTGGGACTCGAACCCAAGACCATCGGATTAAAAGTCCGGTGCTCTACCAACTGAGCTATACACTTATTTATATTATAAATTAATAAATACTTTTTTTAATAATAAAAATCTTTGATTTAAAAAAAAATTTATTTTTTTTTTTAATAAATTGTTAATTAAAGGTTTTTCTTGAATTAAATTACTTTCATTAAATTTATAAATAGTTTTTTTTTTAATTAAAAATGATTCAAAATTTGAACAAAAATTTTTGTATGAATTATTGAAAAAAAATATAATATTATTTTTTTCAAAATTAATTTGATTTTTTTTATCATTATTAATTATAATTTTTTTTTTTCTAAATTTTAAATTATAACAAATTTTTGGTAAGAAAAAATAAGTAATAAAAAAATAAAAATTTAAAAAGAAAAAAAGAAACCATGAAACTTGATTAAAAAAGGAAAATTGATCAAATTGTGGCATAATTATTTTTTTTTTTTCTGTTTTTTTACATATTCTTTTCTAGAAAAATCGCTTTTATTATTTTTTTTTTTTATTTCTAAAATCATTTGTTTTTTGAAATTTTTTATCTGTGAATATTTAATAATTTCTTCTAAATACGAAGTACGTGAAAAAATAGCTTTTTTTTTTACTTTTTCAATTTTAAAATTTAAATATCTTAATTTATATGTTCGAATAATTTGTTTTGTTCTTATTTTTTTAAAATTATAAAAAAAATTTTTATATTTAAATTTTTGTTTATTATATTTTTTAATATAATTATTTTTTTTATTATTTATTAAATTATTTAAATTAATCGATTTCATTGAAAAAAGAATACCTAAAATACCTATAAAAACTTTTTTATTATTTTTATTACCAGTTAAAACTCTACCTTTAATAATTTTTTTTTTTTTTTATATAATTTAATAATATTCTATTAAAATTATATAATATATTATAATTTAAATTATAATTAAATAATACTTTATCATCATATGTAGTTTTAATTGTATGTATGTTTTTTAAATCTAAAACTGTTAAAGGTATATCTATATTTTCATAATTATTAAATTCAATAATATTTGAATCTTGATTTTTATATAATATTTGATTTTCAAATAAAATATTTTTTAATTTAAATTTATTCTTTTTTAAAGAATTATTTTTTAAAAAATGTTGATAATTTAGTAAACTATTAAATTTTTCTTTTTTTAGTTTATTCATATTAGAAAAAATATAGGCTTAGTAGGACTTGAACCTACAACTCTACCGTTATGAGCGGTATGCTCTAACCAATTAAACTATAAGCCCTTATTATTTATAAATAAATTTAGTTTTGATAGGTAATTTATTTGAACCTGCTTTTAAAACTTTTTTTGCATTTTCTAGTGAAATACCACTTATTTCAAATAATATTTGACCTTTTTTAACTTTTGCAACCCAAAAAGAAACAGCTCCTTTACCTTTACCCATTCTATTTTCTGTAGGTTTAGCTGTAACAGGTGTATCAGGAAAAATTCTTATCCATAAGAAACCTAATCGTTTCATTTTTCGAACAATAATTCGACGTGAAGCTTCTATTTGTCTTGCTGTTAATCTAGCCTCTTCCACAACTTTAATAGCATATTTACCAAATATAATTTTATTCCCTTTTGATGTTTTACCTACAAGTTTTCCTTTAAATTGTTTTTTATATTTTGTTCTTTTTGGAAATAACATTATTTATTAATTATATAATTATTGATTTTTTTTTAAAAAAATCCATAATTTTATACTACAAATACCTGATGGAGTTTTAAATTCATTTAAATGATATTTTATATCATATTTTAATGTATTTAAAGGTACTTTTCCTTTTTGATATACTAATTTTTTTTTTCGTTTAGAACCATTTAAACGACCTTTAAATTGTAAACGATATCCGATAAAATTAGAAAATATTTTAAAAAATGCTTCAAAAATATTATTTATATTTTTAATAAATTTTTTATGAGCTTTTTTTCTTTCTAAAGTTTGTCTAATATAATATGAAATCATATTAATATTTTTAGTATATAAAGCGTAACTAAAATTATATATTATTTTTTTTGTATCTTGATTTATTTTATTATTTTTTTTAATAAAACGAAAAATTTTACCAATATTTTTTTTTAATAATTCTAAATCTTTTAATTTAATTCTTTTTATAAAAATTTTAATCGAATGATTTTGATAATAAGAATTTAAATCTTTTATAATTTTATTAAAAGATTTTAAATTTTTTGATTGTTGATTTTCATGTATATATATGTAAATATTTATATTTTTTGATATTTTTACAATATTTAATTTTATTAATTTTAAATTTTTATAATTTAAAATATTTTCAAAATATTTTCGAACATCTAAATCAAAATGTAATAAATTTGAATATTCATTTTTATCAACAATCCATTTTGAATGCCAATTTTCATTTTTATTTAATCGTAAACTGATTGGTATTACTTTTTGACCCATAATTTTTTTTTTTTTTTATAAATATGTTTTTTACGTGTATTAACAAATTCCCCAAATTTAAATCCAATCATTTTTTCTGTTATTTTAATATTTACAAAATTTTTCCCATTATAAACATTAACAAAATGATCGATATATTCAGGTAATATTGTTAAATTTTTATTATATATTTTAATCCATTGTTTTTTTTTTAATAAATGTACTTTAAAAAAAGGACCTTTATATTTACTTCTTGACATAATTTTTTATTGAATAATTATTTTTTTTTTTTTTTTCTAGTAGGTTGACCTTTAGTTATTTTACCTTGAGGTGATACAGAAGGTCTACCGCCACTAGTTTTACCTTCACCTCCACCATGTGGGTGATCAACAGGATTTTTAGCTACCCCTCTTACTACTGGTCTTCTATTTAACCATCGAGTACGACCAGCTTTTCCTATTTTTATTTTATTATGATTAATATTCGAAACAATACCTAATGTAGCATAACAAGATAATAAAATAAATTTTAATTCACCTGAACTTAATCTTATTTTTGCATATTTATTGTTTATTTTTTGAATTAATTGTGCAGAAGTTCCTGCACTACGAATTAATTTTCCATGACCATTAGGATGTAAACTTATATTATGGATTAAACTACCTATAGGTATATTTTTTAATGGTAAAGCATTTCCTATTTTTAATTCTGCTTCTGGAGAACTTTGAATATATTGATTTAATTTTATGCCTTCTGGAGCTAAAATAAATTTTTCATTCGAATTGTTTTTAATTAAAGCAATATTTGCTGATCTATTTGGGTCGTATAAAATTTTTTCTACAAAACCTTCTATTTTTTTTGACCTATTAAAACTAATTATTCGATATAAGCGTTTATGACCTCCACCTCGATGTCTCACGGTAATTTTACCTTGATTATTTCGACCATTTGCTCTTTGAAAACCTTTAGTTAATTTTTTAATTTTAAAAGTTTTACTTAATTCATTTTTTTTTAATAATATTGTTTGACGTTGTGATGGTGTTATAGGATTTATTTTTTTTTCTGTCATTTTGTATGGTATATAGAGAATATCTATTATGTTATATATTTTTAATAAAACTATTTCAAATTCAAAAAGTATTTTATATTCATTAAAAGTACTTTATGGTATAAATGAATATCAATCTAAAAAAATTTGTAAAAACGTAGGAATTAATCCTCAAATAACTGTTAACAAACTTAAAAATTACCAAGTAAACCGTTTAATAAATTATATAAATAAAAATTTAAAAATAGAACAGGTTTTAAAACAAAGTAAAAAAAATAGATTAAATGAATTATTAGAAATAAAAAGTAATCGTGGAATTCGACAAAGTGTAGGATTACCTGTACGAGGTCAACGTACACATACTAATGCTAAAACAGCTAAAAAATTTAAAAAAGTATTTCTTCAAAAACAAGTTAAATCTAATATTAAAAAAAAAATTAAATTAAGAAAATAATATGATTAAATATAAATATAGAAAAAAAAATAAAAATTTCCTAATTTTAGGAAATTTACATGTTAAATGTAGTTTAAAAAATACAATAATAAGTTTAACAAAAAATAATGGTAATGTTTTAAAGCAATGGTCAACAAAATCTCTAAAAAAAACTAAATTTAAAAAAAATACTCCTTATAATGTTCAATTAATGGTTTATAAAATTAATAAATATATTCAATTAAAAAAAATTCAAAAATTAAATATATTTTTGAGTGGAACAGGTTTAGGTAGATATAATATTTTAAAAAATTTAAAAAAAAAAAAAATAAAAATAGGAGCTATTTTTGATAAAACATCAATACCTTTTAATGGCTGTAGACAAAAAAAAATGAAACGACGTTAATTTTGGATAGGTGATCGAGTGGTTTAAGGTGTCAGTCTTGAAAACTGAAGTATGAATAATACCGTGGGTTCGAATCCCACTCTATCCTAAAGCTAGAGACGGAATCGAACCGTCATTAAAGGATTTGCAGTCCTTTACATTACCATTATGTTATCTAGCCATCATTTTTTAATTTATGAAAAAAAACAATAATTTTTTTATTTATAATAATAAAATAATTTTAACAAACGGATCTTCTTTAAAAATAACATCTATTAAATATTTAAAAAATTATCAATTAAATGTTAAACTTTTTAAAGAATTAAAAAATAATAAAAAAAATATAAATCAAAACTTAAATAAAAATAATTTAAATTTTTTTAAAAAAATATCTATATAAACATATATATGTAAATAAAGATATTTCAAAAAAAAAAATAAATATAATAATAAAAAAGATTTGATTAATAATTTCAGGTGGTGAAATAATATTACTAATTAAAATAAATTTTAAATAAAAAAATTTTCTTAAATTTAGAAAAATTTCAATTTTAAAAATTTTATTAAAAATAATATAAAATAAAATAAAAAAATATATAAAAATAATATATATATATATATAAGATATAAAAATAAAATTAAAATAATTATTAAAATTTGGTTCAAAATAAATATTAAATAAATATTTGTTTGATAAATGATCATTTATATTAATAAAAAAAAGTAAAATATTTGGTATTATTTTTATAAAAATTAAATATATAATTATTAAATTTATAAATAAAAAAGAAAAATAAAATTTTAAAAATTTTAAATTTTCATATTTATATAGACCTGAAGATAAAAAAATCCATAATTGTATTATAAATAACTGTAAAGATATTAATGCAGAAATAAAAATAGATATTATTATATTAGTGAAAAAAAATTCTGTAATATTTGTAAAAATAAAATATTTTAGAATATTAAAATTCATTAAATTTTTTATAAATAAGTATATTAATTGATTTGAAAAAAAATAAGAAACTAAAAATAAATAAATAAAAGTAATTATGAATATAATTAGATTATATTTTAATTCAATAAAATGTAGTTGTAAATAATTTTTTATTTTAGTGTGTTTCATTTTAATAGTATATTGAAAAATATAAATAAAGCCTACTTGGTGAAATTGGTAAACACGATAGATTTAAAATCTGTTCCCTCTTCTGGGTTATTGGTTCAAGTCCAATAGTAGGTATTTTATATCAAAGTGGTGAAATTGGTAAACACGTTACACTTAGAATGTAAAGCTGTAAAAGCATTAAGGGTTCGAGTCCCTTCTTTGATAGTTTCTAAAAGAATAGATTTTAAGACGAGATAGAGTAATTGGCAACTTATCAGGCTCATAATCTGAAGATGTAGGTTCAAATCCTGCTTTCGTCATATTAAAAAAATATGATTCAAATACGAACTAAATTAAAAGTAAACGATAATAGTGGAATCAAGTTAGGTGAATGTATAAAAGTATATAAAAGTAAAGTTGGTAAAATTGGTGATAAAATTCTAATTTCTGCTAAAAAATTACGTTTAAATCAAAAAAAAAAAATGAAAATTAGAAAAGGAGATTTGTTTAAAGCTTTAATTATACATACTTCTTATAATAAAAAAAGTACAATAGGTAATATAATCAAATTTGATAAAAATTCTATAATAATTTTAAATAATCAAAACAAACCTTTAGGAACAAGAATTTTTGGTCCAATTACTTCCGAATTTAGGAAACAAAAAAATTTTAAAATTTTATCTTTATCATCAAATATATTATAATATAATAAATTATGAATAACAATTTAAAAAATCATTATCAAAATGTAATAGTATACGATCTTCTAACTAAGTCTAATATTAAAAATATTTTTGAAATAACTAAAATAACTAAAATTTGTTTAAATATTGGTTTCAAAAATGCAAATATTGAAAAAAAAAAATTAATAAATATTTTAGTACTTTTAAAATTAATTACAAATCAAAAACCTATTGTAACAAAATCTAAAAAAAATAATATTTTTTTAAAAATTAAAAAAAATTCAATTATTGGTTGTAAAGTAACTTTAAGAAAAAAAAATATTTATGAGTTTTTAGAAAAAATTTTAATATTTATAATTCCAAATTTAAATAAAAATATTAATTTAAATTTAGAAAATAAAAATATTTTAAATTTTCAAATTAAAAATATCTTAAATTTTTTTGAATTAAAAAAAGAATTTTTAAAATTTAAAGAAATACCTCCTATTGATGTTTCTATACATACTAATTCTAAAAATAATAAAGAATTATTTAATATTTTAAATTCTTATTTTATTATTAAAAAATAATAAAATAAATGCGAAAATAGCTCAATTGGTAGAGTATAACCTTGCCAAGGTTAGTGTTGAGGGTTCGAGTCCCTTTTTTCGCTAAAAAAGTAAAATGAACCCAAAGGCGGTTTTTGGTATTTCCATTTTTTATTTCCGGGAATAACAATAGTATCGACATTTTACTTATTATAATCAGCCTATGTTAATAATGTATTTATTAAAAAACTTTATTTACTTATTTTTTAAATTAGTAGCTTTATATAAGGCTGTAACAACTTTAAAATTCTTAAAAAAAAAAGTATTATATTTTTTTATTTCTATTTTTATTAATTTTTTTTTTATAGAAACAGCTTTTTGTGAAACTGAAAACATAGACAATGAAACTGAAAATAAATATATAATACAAAAAATAATTTTAATAAGTATTTTAAGTGCTTTTCTTTTCGGCGGTTTTTATTTTTTATCTGATGGATTTACTTTTCCTAATAACAATAATAATTTTTTTTTAACGGAAGAGGATTTAGAAAGAATTAAAAAATTAGAAGAAGCTCAAGCTTTATGGGCTTCACGACCAGAAAATATTGAATATGCAAGAATATGTCCTCAAATATTATATAATTGTGATATACCACCTGGTATGTGGAGAGATATTGAAGTATATTCTTATTTATATTATTAAAATGTGATTATAGATTAATTGGTAAATCCTTTATCTTCCAAGTAAATATTGTGGGTTCGAGTCCCACTAATCACATTTTTGGAGAAATGGCTGAGTGGTTAAAGGCGGCAGACTGTAAATTTGTTGAAATTTTTCTACGTAGGTTCAAATCCTACTTTCTCCATTATTTATTATAATTAGTTCATTTAATTATAAAAAAATAAAAATTTTTTATCTTTTAAGATATTATAAAATATAAGAATAATGTTTTAATATTTTTGTGAAAGATTAATAAATTATATTAAATTTTTAATATAAACATTAAATAGAGTTTGATCCTGGCTCAGAATAAATGCTATTGGTATGCTTAACACATGCAAGTCGAATGTTTTTAAAACATGGCGAACGGGTGAGTAACGCGTGAATAATCTACCTTTTAATTCAGGATAATTATTTTAAATAAAAATACTGAATAATACATAAAGTTTAAAAAACGTTAAAAGATGAGTTTGCGTAAGATTAGGTAGTTGGTAGTTTAAAAGACTACCAAGCCGACTATCTTTAGCTGGTTTGAAAGAATGATCAGCCACATTGGGACTGAGACACGGCCCAAACTTTTTTAAAGGCAGCAGTGGGGAATTTTGGACAATGAGCGAAAGCTTGATCCAGCAATACCAAGTGAGTGAAGAAGGCTAATTAGGTTGTAAAGCTCTTTCATTAAGGAGGAAAATGACAGTACTTAAAGAAGAAGTCCCGGCTAATACCCGTGCCAGCAGCCGCGGTAATACGGGAGGGGCGAGCATTATTCGGAATGATTAGGCGTAAAGGGTTTGTAGGTGGTTTTTTAAGTTGAAAAAAACAAATTAAAGCTCAACTTTATAAATTTTTTCAAAACTGAAAAACTTGAGTATAAATAGAGGATAATGGAATTTCTATTGGAGGGATAAAATATGTTGATAATAGAAGGAAGATCGAGAGCGAAGGCAATTATCTGGGTATATACTGACACTGAGAAACGAAAGCTTGGGGAGCGAACGGGATTAGAGACCCCGGTAGTCCATGCTGTAAACGATGAGTGCTCATATTTAGAATTTTTTAGATATCAAGCTAACGCGTTAAGCACTCCGCCTGAAAAGTATAATCGCAAGATCGAAATTCAAAGGAATTGACGGGAGCCTACACAAGCGGTGGAGCATGTGGTTTAATTCGATAATACGCGCAGAACCTTACCAACTCTTGCAAATTTTATTATAAAATTTTATAATAAAAAACAGGCGTTGC
>JAKVDI010000271.1:10000-21609 GCA_022836835.1 Pythium insidiosum | reverse complement strand
GTACGGTTTCTTTAATGACTACGACGAGACGTTTGTTTGAACCACTACAGTCTGCTTCTGTATCAGATGGACGTCAAAGACTGTGTGCGTTCTTGAACGGCGGGCGACCTGGATGAAGTAATAATCTACATGCACCAGCCAGACGGAGCACAACATCGACACAACTCAGGAGACCGACCGACATTGTGTGCAAGCTAAAGAAGTCAGTCAGTCACCCATTCATTCACTCCATGGGCTCATGCAAGTGTGTGTGTTTGTCGTCGTCACCCACCCACCCACCACGAATCTGGCACCAGAACATCGACGATGACTCCATTTATGCTAGCTAGACCTTGGTTTCCGCAAGTGCGACTCCGACCACTGCGAGTACCACAGACATTATACATTACATCACAGTATGCGCAAGAACGACGACAACATGGCGTTTGCTTCGTTGTGCTCCTCGTCAACGAATCTGATCATCACGTGCAGTTCGTTCGGTATCGTTACACAAGTCGATGAAGGAGGTCGCGAGCACGAAGTGATCGGTTTGGGGTGTCTGCCCTCGTCTGCCCTCGTCTGCCCTCTTCTGCCCTCTTCTGCCCTCGTCTGCCCTCGGCGAACTTCGATTTTGCCTTGGGATGCAGGTCAGCCGAAACGACAAACAAGGTACAATTGGATGGTGTGGTCTCTCACATCCCAGACCAAGCAAGTGTTTGATTGAGCTTTTGAGCTCGATCCTGCACACATTTGGCGTACTGGACTCGAAGTCCGTCCGTCGGTGAAGACGCCGCAGGATTCAGTCGGGAGGGACTCCAGCTCATCAAGTCAGTCAGTCCATGCGTGATGGCGGCTGTAAGCACGCCAAAGCGCTCAAGTGCAAAGTCAGTGACACCAAAAGTGGTGTGCTGTAGGTGCGTGTCTGTCTGTATGTCTGTGTGTGTGTGTGTGTGTGTGTGTGTGTGTGTGTGTGTGTGTGACTTGGACTCTGACTCGGAATCTGACTTTGACTGAAGTAGATGGTGGGTCTTTAGGTCAAGGAGAATGGGGACGGCCAAGTCGAGCGACACGAGGGGCGTCTCGTTGTACGGTATTTCTTTAATGACTACGACGAGACGTTTGTTTGAACCACTACAGTCTGCTTCTGTATCAGATGGACGTCAAAGACTGTGTGCGTTCTTGAACGGCGGGCGACCTGGATGAAGTAATAATCTACATGCACCAGCCAGACGGAGCACAACATCGACACAACTCAGGAGACCGACCGACATTGTGTGCAAGCTAAAGAAGTCAGTCAGTCACCCATTCATTCACTCCATGGGCTCATGCAAGTGTGTGTGTTTGTCGTCGTCACCCACCCACCCACCACGAATCTGGCACCAGAACATCGACGATGACTCCATTTATGCTAGCTAGACCTTGGTTTCCGCAAGTGCGACTCCGACCACTGCGAGTACCACAGACATTATACATTACATCACAGTATGCGCAAGAACGACGACAACATGGCGTTTGCTTCGTTGTGCTCCTCGTCAACGAATCTGATCATCACGTGCAGTTCGTTCGGTATCGTTACACAAGTCGATGAAGGAGGTCGCGAGCACGAAGTGATCGGTTTGGGGTGTCTGCCCTCGTCTGCCCTCGTCTGCCTCTTCTGCCCTCTTCTGCCCTCGTCTGCCCTCGGCGAACTTCGATTTTGCCTTGGGATGCAGGTCAGCCGAAACGACAAACAAGGTACAATTGGATGGTGTGGTCTCTCACATCCCAGACCAAGCAAGTGTTTGATTGAGCTTTTGAGCTCGATCCTGCACACATTTGGCGTACTGGACTCGAAGTCCGTCCGTCGGTGAAGACGCCGCAGGATTCAGTCGGGAGGGACTCCAGCTCATCAAGTCAGTCAGTCCATGCGTGATGGCGGCTGTAAGCACGCCAAAGCGCTCAAGTGCAAAGTCAGTGACACCAAAAGTGGTGTGCTGTAGGTGCGTGTCTGTCTGTCTGTCTGTCTGTGTGTATGTGTGTGTGTGTGTGTGTGTGTGTGTGACTTGGACTCTGACTCGGAATCTGACTTTGACTGAAGTAGATGGTGGGTCTTTAGGTCAAGGAGAATGGGGACGGCCAAGTCGAGCGACACGAGGGGCGTCTCGTTGTACGGTATTTCTTTAATGACTACGACGAGACGTTTGTTTGAACCACTACAGTCTGCTTCTGTATCAGATGGACGTCAAAGACTGTGTGCGTTCTTGAACGGCGGGCGACCTGGATGAAGTAATAATCTACATGCACCAGCCAGACGGAGCACAACATCGACACAACTCAGGAGACCGACCGACATTGTGTGCAAGCTAAAGAAGTCAGTCAGTCACCCATTCATTCACTCCATGGGCTCATGCAAGTGTGTGTGTTTGTCGTCGTCACCCACCACCACCCACCACGAATCTGGCACCAGAACATCGACGATGACTCCATTTATGCTAGCTAGACCTTGGTTTCCGCAAGTGCGACTCCGACCACTGCGAGTACCACAGACATTATACATTACATCACAGTATGCGCAAGAACGACGACAACATGGCGTTTGCTTCGTTGTGCTCCTCGTCAACGAATCTGATCATCACGTGCAGTTCGTTCGGTATCGTTACACAAGTCGATGAAGGAGGTCGCGAGCACGAAGTGATCGGTTTGGGGTGTCTGCCCTCGTCTGCCCTCGTCTGCCCTCTTCTGCCCTCTTCTGCCCTCTTCTGCCTCGTCTGCCCTCGGCGAACTTCGATTTTGCCTTGGGATGCAGGTCAGCCGAAACGACAAACAAGGTACAATTGGATGGTGTGGTCTCTCACATCCCAGACCAAGCAAGTGTTTGATTGAGCTTTTGAGCTCGATCCTGCACACATTTGGCGTACTGGACTCGAAGTCCGTCCGTCGGTGAAGACGCCGCAGGATTCAGTCGGGAGGGACTCCAGCTCATCAAGTCAGTCAGTCCATGCGTGATGGCGGCTGTAAGCACGCCAAAGCGCTCAAGTGCAAAGTCAGTGACACCAAAAGTGGTGTGCTGTAGGTGCGTGTCTGTCTGTCTGTCTGTCTGTCTGTATGTCTGTATGTATGTATGTGTGTGTGTGTGTGTGTGACTTGGACTCTGACTCGGAATCTGACTTTGACTGAAGTAGATGGTGGGTCTTTAGGTCAAGGAGAATGGGGACGGCCAAGTCGAGCGACACGAGGGGCGTCTCGTTGTACGGTATTTCTTTAATGACTACGACGAGACGTTTGTTTGAACCACTACAGTCTGCTTCTGTATCAGATGGACGTCAAAGACTGTGTGCGTTCTTGAACGGCGGGCGACCTGGATGAAGTAATAATCTACATGCACCAGCCAGACGGAGCACAACATCGACACAACTCAGGAGACCGACCGACATTGTGTGCAAGCTAAAGAAGTCAGTCAGTCACCCATTCATTCACTCCATGGGCTCATGCAAGTGTGTGTGTTTGTCGTCGTCACCCACCCACCCACCACGAATCTGGCACCAGAACATCGACGATGACTCCATTTATGCTAGCTAGACCTTGGTTTCCGCAAGTGCGACTCCGACCACTGCGAGTACCACAGACATTATACATTACATCACAGTATGCGCAAGAACGACGACAACATGGCGTTTGCTTCGTTGTGCTCCTCGTCAACGAATCTGATCATCACGTGCAGTTCGTTCGGTATCGTTACACAAGTCGATGAAGGAGGTCGCGAGCACGAAGTGATCGGTTTGGGGTGTCTGCCCTCGTCTGCCCTCGTCTGCCCTCTGCCCTCTTCTGCCCTCTTCTGCCCTCGTCTGCCCTCGGCGAACTTCGATTTTGCCTTGGGATGCAGGTCAGCCGAAACGACAAACAAGGTACAATTGGATGGTGTGGTCTCTCACATCCCAGACCAAGCAAGTGTTTGATTGAGCTTTTGAGCTCGATCCTGCACACATTTGGCGTACTGGACTCGAAGTCCGTCCGTCGGTGAAGACGCCGCAGGATTCAGTCGGGAGGGACTCCAGCTCATCAAGTCAGTCAGTCCATGCGTGATGGCGGCTGTAAGCACGCCAAAGCGCTCAAGTGCAAAGTCAGTGACACCGTAGGTGCGTGTCTGTCTGTCTGTCTGTCTGTCTGTCTGTCTGTATGTCTGTATGTATGTGTGTGTGTGTGTGTGTGTGTGTGTGTGACTTGGACTCTGACTCGGAATCTGACTTTGACTGAAGTAGATGGTGGGTCTTTAGGTCAAGGAGAATGGGGACGGCCAAGTCGAGCGACACGAGGGGCGTCTCGTTGTACGGTATTTCTTTAATGACTACGACGAGACGTTTGTTTGAACCACTACAGTCTGCTTCTGTATCAGATGGACGTCAAAGACTGTGTGCGTTCTTGAACGGCGGGCGACCTGGATGAAGTAATAATCTACATGCACCAGCCAGACGGAGCACAACATCGACACAACTCAGGAGACCGACCGACATTGTGTGCAAGCTAAAGAAGTCAGTCAGTCACCCATTCATTCACTCCATGGGCTCATGCAAGTGTGTGTGTTTGTCGTCGTCACCCACCCACCCACCACGAATCTGGCACCAGAACATCGACGATGACTCCATTTATGCTAGCTAGACCTTGGTTTCCGCAAGTGCGACTCCGACCACTGCGAGTACCACAGACATTATACATTACATCACAGTATGCGCAAGAACGACGACAACATGGCGTTTGCTTCGTTGTGCTCCTCGTCAACGAATCTGATCATCACGTGCAGTTCGTTCGGTATCGTTACACAAGTCGATGAAGGAGGTCGCGAGCACGAAGTGATCGGTTTGGGGTGTCTGCCCTCGTCTGCCCTCGTCTGCCGTTCTGCCCTCTCCTGCCCTCGTCTGCCCTCGGCGAACTTCGATTTTGCCTTGGGATGCAGGTCAGCCGAAACGACAAACAAGGTACAATTGGATGGTGTGGTCTCTCACATCCCAGACCAAGCAAGTGTTTGATTGAGCTTTTGAGCTCGATCCTGCACACATTTGGCGTACTGGACTCGAAGTCCGTCCGTCGGTGAAGACGCCGCAGGATTCAGTCGGGAGGGACTCCAGCTCATCAAGTCAGTCAGTCCATGCGTGATGGCGGCTGTAAGCACGCCAAAGCGCTCAAGTGCAAAGTCAGTGACACCAAAAGTGGTGTGCTGTAGGTGCGTGTCTGTCTGTCTGTCTGTCTGTCTGTATGTATGTCTGTATGTCTGTATGTATGTGTGTGTGTGTGTGTGTGTGTGACTTGGACTCTGACTCGGAATCTGACTTTGACTGAAGTAGATGGTGGGTCTTTAGGTCAAGGAGAATGGGGACGGCCAAGTCGAGCGACACGAGGGGCGTCTCGTTGTACGGTATTTCTTTAATGACTACGACGAGACGTTTGTTTGAACCACTACAGTCTGCTTCTGTATCAGATGGACGTCAAAGACTGTGTGCGTTCTTGAACGGCGGGCGACCTGGATGAAGTAATAATCTACATGCACCAGCCAGACGGAGCACAACATCGACACAACTCAGGAGACCGACCGACATTGTGTGCAAGCTAAAGAAGTCAGTCAGTCACCCATTCATTCACTCCATGGGCTCATGCAAGTGTGTGTGTTTGTCGTCGTCACCCACCCACCCACCACGAATCTGGCACCAGAACATCGACGATGACTCCATTTATGCTAGCTAGACCTTGGTTTCCGCAAGTGCGACTCCGACCACTGCGAGTACCACAGACATTATACATTACATCACAGTATGCGCAAGAACGACGACAACATGGCGTTTGCTTCGTTGTGCTCCTCGTCAACGAATCTGATCATCACGTGCAGTTCGTTCGGTATCGTTACACAAGTCGATGAAGGAGGTCGCGAGCACGAAGTGATCGGTTTGGGGTGTCTGCCCTCGTCTGCCCTCGTCTGCCGTCTTCTGCCCTCTTCTGCCCTCGTCTGCCCTCGGCGAACTTCGATTTTGCCTTGGGATGCAGGTCAGCCGAAACGACAAACAAGGTACAATTGGATGGTGTGGTCTCTCACATCCCAGACCAAGCAAGTGTTTGATTGAGCTTTTGAGCTCGATCCTGCACACATTTGGCGTACTGGACTCGAAGTCCGTCCGTCGGTGAAGACGCCGCAGGATTCAGTCGGGAGGGACTCCAGCTCATCAAGTCAGTCAGTCCATGCGTGATGGCGGCTGTAAGCACGCCAAAGCGCTCAAGTGCAAAGTCAGTGACACCAAAAGTGGTGTGCTGTAGGTGCGTGTCTGTCTGTCTGTCTGTCTGTATGTGTCTGTATGTATGTGTGTGTGTGTGTGACTTGGACTCTGACTCGGAATCTGACTTTGACTGAAGTAGATGGTGGGTCTTTAGGTCAAGGAGAATGGGGACGGCCAAGTCGAGCGACACGAGGGGCGTCTCGTTGTACGGTATTTCTTTAATGACTACGACGAGACGTTTGTTTGAACCACTACAGTCTGCTTCTGTATCAGATGGACGTCAAAGACTGTGTGCGTTCTTGAACGGCGGGCGACCTGGATGAAGTAATAATCTACATGCACCAGCCAGACGGAGCACAACATCGACACAACTCAGGAGACCGACCGACATTGTGTGCAAGCTAAAGAAGTCAGTCAGTCACCCATTCATTCACTCCATGGGCTCATGCAAGTGTGTGTGTTTGTCGTCGTCACCCACCCACCCACCACGAATCTGGCACCAGAACATCGACGATGACTCCATTTATGCTAGCTAGACCTTGGTTTCCGCAAGTGCGACTCCGACCACTGCGAGTACCACAGACATTATACATTACATCACAGTATGCGCAAGAACGACGACAACATGGCGTTTGCTTCGTTGTGCTCCTCGTCAACGAATCTGATCATCACGTGCAGTTCGTTCGGTATCGTTACACAAGTCGATGAAGGAGGTCGCGAGCACGAAGTGATCGGTTTGGGGTGTCTGCCCTCGTCTGCCCTCGTCTGCCCTCTTCTGCCCTCTTCTGCCCTCGTCTGCCCTCGGCGAACTTCGATTTTGCCTTGGGATGCAGGTCAGCCGAAACGACAAACAAGGTACAATTGGATGGTGTGGTCTCTCACATCCCAGACCAAGCAAGTGTTTGATTGAGCTTTTGAGCTCGATCCTGCACACATTTGGCGTACTGGACTCGAAGTCCGTCCGTCGGTGAAGACGCCGCAGGATTCAGTCGGGAGGGACTCCAGCTCATCAAGTCAGTCAGTCCATGCGTGATGGCGGCTGTAAGCACGCCAAAGCGCTCAAGTGCAAAGTCAGTGACACCAAAAGTGGTGTGCTGTAGGTGCGTGTCTGTCTGTCTGTCTGTCTGTATGTCTGTATGTATGTATGTGTGTGTGTGTGTGTGGCTTGGACTCTGACTCGGAATCTGACTTTGACTGAAGTAGATGGTGGGTCTTTAGGTCAAGGAGAATGGGGACGGCCAAGTCGAGCGACACGAGGGGCGTCTCGTTGTACGGTATTTCTTTAATGACTACGACGAGACGTTTGTTTGAACCACTACAGTCTGCTTCTGTATCAGATGGACGTCAAAGACTGTGTGCGTTCTTGAACGGCGGGCGACCTGGATGAAGTAATAATCTACATGCACCAGCCAGACGGAGCACAACATCGACACAACTCAGGAGACCGACCGACATTGTGTGCAAGCTAAAGAAGTCAGTCAGTCACCCATTCATTCACTCCATGGGCTCATGCAAGTGTGTGTGTTTGTCGTCGTCACCCACCCACCCACCACGAATCTGGCACCAGAACATCGACGATGACTCCATTTATGCTAGCTAGACCTTGGTTTCCGCAAGTGCGACTCCGACCACTGCGAGTACCACAGACATTATACATTACATCACAGTATGCGCAAGAACGACGACAACATGGCGTTTGCTTCGTTGTGCTCCTCGTCAACGAATCTGATCATCACGTGCAGTTCGTTCGGTATCGTTACACAAGTCGATGAAGGAGGTCGCGAGCACGAAGTGATCGGTTTGGGGTGTCTGCCCTCGTCTGCCCTCGTCTGCCCTTTCTGCCCTCTTCTGCCCTCGTCTGCCCTCGGCGAACTTCGATTTTGCCTTGGGATGCAGGTCAGCCGAAACGACAAACAAGGTACAATTGGATGGTGTGGTCTCTCACATCCCAGACCAAGCAAGTGTTTGATTGAGCTTTTGAGCTCGATCCTGCACACATTTGGCGTACTGGACTCGAAGTCCGTCCGTCGGTGAAGACGCCGCAGGATTCAGTCGGGAGGGACTCCAGCTCATCAAGTCAGTCAGTCCATGCGTGATGGCGGCTGTAAGCACGCCAAAGCGCTCAAGTGCAAAGTCAGTGACACCAAAAGTGGTGTGCTGTAGGTGCGTGTCTGTCTGTATGTCTGTCTGTATGTCTGTATGTATGTGTGTGTGTGTGTGTGACTTGGACTCTGACTCGGAATCTGACTTTGACTGAAGTAGATGGTGGGTCTTTAGGTCAAGGAGAATGGGGACGGCCAAGTCGAGCGACACGAGGGGCGTCTCGTTGTACGGTATTTCTTTAATGACTACGACGAGACGTTTGTTTGAACCACTACAGTCTGCTTCTGTATCAGATGGACGTCAAAGACTGTGTGCGTTCTTGAACGGCGGGCGACCTGGATGAAGTAATAATCTACATGCACCAGCCAGACGGAGCACAACATCGACACAACTCAGGAGACCGACCGACATTGTGTGCAAGCTAAAGAAGTCAGTCAGTCACCCATTCATTCACTCCATGGGCTCATGCAAGTGTGTGTGTTTGTCGTCGTCACCCACCCACCCACCACGAATCTGGCACCAGAACATCGACGATGACTCCATTTATGCTAGCTAGACCTTGGTTTCCGCAAGTGCGACTCCGACCACTGCGAGTACCACAGACATTATACATTACATCACAGTATGCGCAAGAACGACGACAACATGGCGTTTGCTTCGTTGTGCTCCTCGTCAACGAATCTGATCATCACGTGCAGTTCGTTCGGTATCGTTACACAAGTCGATGAAGGAGGTCGCGAGCACGAAGTGATCGGTTTGGGGTGTCTGCCCTCGTCTGCCCTCGTCTGCCCTTCTGCCCTCTTCTGCCCTCGTCTGCCCTCGGCGAACTTCGATTTTGCCTTGGGATGCAGGTCAGCCGAAACGACAAACAAGGTACAATTGGATGGTGTGGTCTCTCACATCCCAGACCAAGCAAGTGTTTGATTGAGCTTTTGAGCTCGATCCTGCACACATTTGGCGTACTGGACTCGAAGTCCGTCCGTCGGTGAAGACGCCGCAGGATTCAGTCGGGAGGGACTCCAGCTCATCAAGTCAGTCAGTCCATGCGTGATGGCGGCTGTAAGCACGCCAAAGCGCTCAAGTGCAAAGTCAGTGACACCAAAAGTGGTGTGCTGTAGGTGCGTGTCTGTCTGTCTGTCTGTCTGTCTGTATGTCTGTATGTATGTGTGTGTGTGTGTGTGTGTGACTTGGACTCTGACTCGGAATCTGACTTTGACTGAAGTAGATGGTGGGTCTTTAGGTCAAGGAGAATGGGGACGGCCAAGTCGAGCGACACGAGGGGCGTCTCGTTGTACGGTATTTCTTTAATGACTACGACGAGACGTTTGTTTGAACCACTACAGTCTGCTTCTGTATCAGATGGACGTCAAAGACTGTGTGCGTTCTTGAACGGCGGGCGACCTGGATGAAGTAATAATCTACATGCACCAGCCAGACGGAGCACAACATCGACACAACTCAGGAGACCGACCGACATTGTGTGCAAGCTAAAGAAGTCAGTCAGTCACCCATTCATTCACTCCATGGGCTCATGCAAGTGTGTGTGTTTGTCGTCGTCACCCACCCACCCACCACGAATCTGGCACCAGAACATCGACGATGACTCCATTTATGCTAGCTAGACCTTGGTTTCCGCAAGTGCGACTCCGACCACTGCGAGTACCACAGACATTATACATTACATCACAGTATGCGCAAGAACGACGACAACATGGCGTTTGCTTCGTTGTGCTCCTCGTCAACGAATCTGATCATCACGTGCAGTTCGTTCGGTATCGTTACACAAGTCGATGAAGGAGGTCGCGAGCACGAAGTGATCGGTTTGGGGTGTCTGCCCTCGTCTGCCCTCGTCTGCCCTCTTCTGCCCTCTTCTGCCCTCGTCTGCCCTCGGCGAACTTCGATTTTGCCTTGGGATGCAGGTCAGCCGAAACGACAAACAAGGTACAATTGGATGGTGTGGTCTCTCACATCCCAGACCAAGCAAGTGTTTGATTGAGCTTTTGAGCTCGATCCTGCACACATTTGGCGTACTGGACTCGAAGTCCGTCCGTCGGTGAAGACGCCGCAGGATTCAGTCGGGAGGGACTCCAGCTCATCAAGTCAGTCAGTCCATGCGTGATGGCGGCTGTAAGCACGCCAAAGCGCTCAAGTGCAAAGTCAGTGACACCAAAAGTGGTGTGCTGTAGGTGCGTGTCTGTCTGCTGTCTGTCTGTGTCTGTATGTATGTCTGTATGTGTGTGTGTGTGTGTGTGTGTGTGTGTGTGTGACTTGGACTCTGACTCGGAATCTGACTTTGACTGAAGTAGATGGTGGGTCTTTAGGTCAAGGAGAATGGGGACGGCCAAGTCGAGCGACACGAGGGGCGTCTCGTTGTACGGTATTTCTTTAATGACTACGACGAGACGTTTGTTTGAACCACTACAGTCTGCTTCTGTATCAGATGGACGTCAAAGACTGTGTGCGTTCTTGAACGGCGGGCGACCTGGATGAAGTAATAATCTACATGCACCAGCCAGACGGAGCACAACATCGACACAACTCAGGAGACCGACCGACATTGTGTGCAAGCTAAAGAAGTCAGTCAGTCACCCATTCATTCACTCCATGGGCTCATGCAAGTGTGTGTGTTTGTCGTCGTCACCCACCCACCCACCACGAATCTGGCACCAGAACATCGACGATGACTCCATTTATGCTAGCTAGACCTTGGTTTCCGCAAGTGCGACTCCGACCACTGCGAGTACCACAGACATTATACATTACATCACAGTATGCGCAAGAACGACGACAACATGGCGTTTGCTTCGTTGTGCTCCTCGTCAACGAATCTGATCATCACGTGCAGTTCGTTCGGTATCGTTACACAAGTCGATGAAGGAGGTCGCGAGCACGAAGTGATCGGTTTGGGGTGTCTGCCCTCGTCTGCCCTCTCTGCCCTTCTGCCCTCGTCTGCCCTCGGCGAACTTCGATTTTGCCTTGGGATGCAGGTCAGCCGAAACGACAAACAAGGTACAATTGGATGGTGTGGTCTCTCACATCCCAGACCAAGCAAGTGTTTGATTGAGCTTTTGAGCTCGATCCTGCACACATTTGGCGTACTGGACTCGAAGTCCGTCCGTCGGTGAAGACGCCGCAGGATTCAGTCGGGAGGGACTCCAGCTCATCAAGTCAGTCAGTCCATGCGTGATGGCGGCTGTAAGCACGCCAAAGCGCTCAAGTGCAAAGTCAGTGACACCAAAAGTGGTGTGCTGTAGGTGCGTGTCTGTCTGTCTGTCTGTCTGTCTGTCT
>JAKVDI010000271.1:0-5000 GCA_022836835.1 Pythium insidiosum | reverse complement strand
GTCTGCCCTCGGCGAACTTCGATTTTGCCTTGGGATGCAGGTCAGCCGAAACGACAAACAAGGTACAATTGGATGGTGTGGTCTCTCACATCCCAGACCAAGCAAGTGTTTGATTGAGCTTTTGAGCTCGATCCTGCACACATTTGGCGTACTGGACTCGAAGTCCGTCCGTCGGTGAAGACGCCGCAGGATTCAGTCGGGAGGGACTCCAGCTCATCAAGTCAGTCAGTCCATGCGTGATGGCGGCTGTAAGCACGCCAAAGCGCTCAAGTGCAAAGTCAGTGACACCAAAAGTGGTGTGCTGTAGGTGCGTGTCTGTCTGTCTGTCTGTCTGTCTGTATGTCTGTATGTATGTGTGTGTGTGTGTGTGTGACTTGGACTCTGACTCGGAATCTGACTTTGACTGAAGTAGATGGTGGGTCTTTAGGTCAAGGAGAATGGGGACGGCCAAGTCGAGCGACACGAGGGGCGTCTCGTTGTACGGTATTTCTTTAATGACTACGACGAGACGTTTGTTTGAACCACTACAGTCTGCTTCTGTATCAGATGGACGTCAAAGACTGTGTGCGTTCTTGAACGGCGGGCGACCTGGATGAAGTAATAATCTACATGCACCAGCCAGACGGAGCACAACATCGACACAACTCAGGAGACCGACCGACATTGTGTGCAAGCTAAAGAAGTCAGTCAGTCACCCATTCATTCACTCCATGGGCTCATGCAAGTGTGTGTGTTTGTCGTCGTCACCCACCCACCCACCACGAATCTGGCACCAGAACATCGACGATGACTCCATTTATGCTAGCTAGACCTTGGTTTCCGCAAGTGCGACTCCGACCACTGCGAGTACCACAGACATTATACATTACATCACAGTATGCGCAAGAACGACGACAACATGGCGTTTGCTTCGTTGTGCTCCTCGTCAACGAATCTGATCATCACGTGCAGTTCGTTCGGTATCGTTACACAAGTCGATGAAGGAGGTCGCGAGCACGAAGTGATCGGTTTGGGGTGTCTGCCCTCGTCTGCCCTCGTCTGCCCTCTTCTGCCCTCTTCTGCCCTCTTCTGCCCTCGTCTGCCCTCGGCGAACTTCGATTTTGCCTTGGGATGCAGGTCAGCCGAAACGACAAACAAGGTACAATTGGATGGTGTGGTCTCTCACATCCCAGACCAAGCAAGTGTTTGATTGAGCTTTTGAGCTCGATCCTGCACACATTTGGCGTACTGGACTCGAAGTCCGTCCGTCGGTGAAGACGCCGCAGGATTCAGTCGGGAGGGACTCCAGCTCATCAAGTCAGTCAGTCCATGCGTGATGGCGGCTGTAAGCACGCCAAAGCGCTCAAGTGCAAAGTCAGTGACACCAAAAGTGGTGTGCTGTAGGTGCGTGTCTGTCTGTCTGTCTGTCTGTCTCTATGTATGTCTGTATGTATGTGTGTGTGTGTGTGTGACTTGGACTCTGACTCGGAATCTGACTTTGACTGAAGTAGATGGTGGGTCTTTAGGTCAAGGAGAATGGGGACGGCCAAGTCGAGCGACACGAGGGGCGTCTCGTTGTACGGTATTTCTTTAATGACTACGACGAGACGTTTGTTTGAACCACTACAGTCTGCTTCTGTATCAGATGGACGTCAAAGACTGTGTGCGTTCTTGAACGGCGGGCGACCTGGATGAAGTAATAATCTACATGCACCAGCCAGACGGAGCACAACATCGACACAACTCAGGAGACCGACCGACATTGTGTGCAAGCTAAAGAAGTCAGTCAGTCACCCATTCATTCACTCCATGGGCTCATGCAAGTGTGTGTGTTTGTCGTCGTCACCCACCCACCCACCACGAATCTGGCACCAGAACATCGACGATGACTCCATTTATGCTAGCTAGACCTTGGTTTCCGCAAGTGCGACTCCGACCACTGCGAGTACCACAGACATTATACATTACATCACAGTATGCGCAAGAACGACGACAACATGGCGTTTGCTTCGTTGTGCTCCTCGTCAACGAATCTGATCATCACGTGCAGTTCGTTCGGTATCGTTACACAAGTCGATGAAGGAGGTCGCGAGCACGAAGTGATCGGTTTGGGGTGTCTGCCCTCGTCTGCCCCTTCTGCCCTCTTCTGCCCTCTTCTGCCCTCTTCTGCCCTCGTCTGCCCTCGAACTTCGATTTTGCCTTGGGATGCAGGTCAGCCGAAACGACAAACAAGGTACAATTGGATGGTGTGGTCTCTCACATCCCAGACCAAGCAAGTGTTTGATTGAGCTTTTGAGCTCGATCCTGCACACATTTGGCGTACTGGACTCGAAGTCCGTCCGTCGGTGAAGACGCCGCAGGATTCAGTCGGGAGGGACTCCAGCTCATCAAGTCAGTCAGTCCATGCGTGATGGCGGCTGTAAGCACGCCAAAGCGCTCAAGTGCAAAGTCAGTGACACCAAAAGTGGTGTGCTGTAGGTGCGTGTCTGTCTGTCTGTCTGTCTGTCTGTATGTCTGTATGTATGTGTGTGTGTGTGTGTGACTTGGACTCTGACTCGGAATCTGACTTTGACTGAAGTAGATGGTGGGTCTTTAGGTCAAGGAGAATGGGGACGGCCAAGTCGAGCGACACGAGGGGCGTCTCGTTGTACGGTATTTCTTTAATGACTACGACGAGACGTTTGTTTGAACCACTACAGTCTGCTTCTGTATCAGATGGACGTCAAAGACTGTGTGCGTTCTTGAACGGCGGGCGACCTGGATGAAGTAATAATCTACATGCACCAGCCAGACGGAGCACAACATCGACACAACTCAGGAGACCGACCGACATTGTGTGCAAGCTAAAGAAGTCAGTCAGTCACCCATTCATTCACTCCATGGGCTCATGCAAGTGTGTGTGTTTGTCGTCGTCACCCACCCACCCACCACGAATCTGGCACCAGAACATCGACGATGACTCCATTTATGCTAGCTAGACCTTGGTTTCCGCAAGTGCGACTCCGACCACTGCGAGTACCACAGACATTATACATTACATCACAGTATGCGCAAGAACGACGACAACATGGCGTTTGCTTCGTTGTGCTCCTCGTCAACGAATCTGATCATCACGTGCAGTTCGTTCGGTATCGTTACACAAGTCGATGAAGGAGGTCGCGAGCACGAAGTGATCGGTTTGGGGTGTCTGCCCTCGTCTGCCCTCGTCTGCCCTCTTCTGCCCTCTTCTGCCCTCGTCTGCCCTCGGCGAACTTCGATTTTGCCTTGGGATGCAGGTCAGCCGAAACGACAAACAAGGTACAATTGGATGGTGTGGTCTCTCACATCCCAGACCAAGCAAGTGTTTGATTGAGCTTTTGAGCTCGATCCTGCACACATTTGGCGTACTGGACTCGAAGTCCGTCCGTCGGTGAAGACGCCGCAGGATTCAGTCGGGAGGGACTCCAGCTCATCAAGTCAGTCAGTCCATGCGTGATGGCGGCTGTAAGCACGCCAAAGCGCTCAAGTGCAAAGTCAGTGACACCAAAAGTGGTGTGCTGTAGGTGCGTGTCTGTCTGTCTGTCTGTCTGTCTGTCTGTATGTCTGTATGTATGTGTGTGTGTGTGTGTGTGACTTGGACTCTGACTCGGAATCTGACTTTGACTGAAGTAGATGGTGGGTCTTTAGGTCAAGGAGAATGGGGACGGCCAAGTCGAGCGACACGAGGGGCGTCTCGTTGTACGGTATTTCTTTAATGACTACGACGAGACGTTTGTTTGAACCACTACAGTCTGCTTCTGTATCAGATGGACGTCAAAGACTGTGTGCGTTCTTGAACGGCGGGCGACCTGGATGAAGTAATAATCTACATGCACCAGCCAGACGGAGCACAACATCGACACAACTCAGGAGACCGACCGACATTGTGTGCAAGCTAAAGAAGTCAGTCAGTCACCCATTCATTCACTCCATGGGCTCATGCAAGTGTGTGTGTTTGTCGTCGTCACCCACCCACCCACCACGAATCTGGCACCAGAACATCGACGATGACTCCATTTATGCTAGCTAGACCTTGGTTTCCGCAAGTGCGACTCCGACCACTGCGAGTACCACAGACATTATACATTACATCACAGTATGCGCAAGAACGACGACAACATGGCGTTTGCTTCGTTGTGCTCCTCGTCAACGAATCTGATCATCACGTGCAGTTCGTTCGGTATCGTTACACAAGTCGATGAAGGAGGTCGCGAGCACGAAGTGATCGGTTTGGGGTGTCTGCCCTCGTCTGCCCTCGTCTGCCCTCTTCTGCCCTCTTCTGCCCTCGTCTGCCCTCGGCGAACTTCGATTTTGCCTTGGGATGCAGGTCAGCCGAAACGACAAACAAGGTACAATTGGATGGTGTGGTCTCTCACATCCCAGACCAAGCAAGTGTTTGATTGAGCTTTTGAGCTCGATCCTGCACACATTTGGCGTACTGGACTCGAAGTCCGTCCGTCGGTGAAGACGCCGCAGGATTCAGTCGGGAGGGACTCCAGCTCATCAAGTCAGTCAGTCCATGCGTGATGGCGGCTGTAAGCACGCCAAAGCGCTCAAGTGCAAAGTCAGTGACACCAAAAGTGGTGTGCTGTAGGTGCGTGTCTGTCTGTCTGTCTGTCTGTCTGTATGTCTGTATGTATGTGTGTGTGTGTGTGACTTGGACTCTGACTCGGAATCTGACTTTGACTGAAGTAGATGGTGGGTCTTTAGGTCAAGGAGAATGGGGACGGCCAAGTCGAGCGACACGAGGGGCGTCTCGTTGTACGGTATTTCTTTAATGACTACGACGAGACGTTTGTTTGAACCACTACAGTCTGCTTCTGTATCAGATGGACGTCAAAGACTGTGTGCGTTCTTGAACGGCGGGCGACCTGGATGAAGTAATAATCTACATGCACCAGCCAGACGGAGCACAACATCGACACAACTCAGGAGACCGACCGACATTGTGTGCAAGCTAAAGAAGTCAGTCAGTCACCCATTCATTCACTCCATGGGCTCAT
>JAKVDI010000270.1:0-21739 GCA_022836835.1 Pythium insidiosum | reverse complement strand
ATCCGGCATCCGGCATCCGGCATCCGGCATCCGGCATCCGGCATCGTGTAGTGTCTGGTGTCTGTTGTTTACGTTAGTAGACTAACTGTATGTAGCGTGTAAGTGATGCAGTGGGTGCAGTAGGTCGAGGCAATGAAATGAGTGAGTGGGTAGGTGGACGAACGGGTGAGCAGGAGCAGGAGCAGGAGGAAGCAGCAACGCGACGGCGAGGTGATCGTGTGTTGGTTGGTGCATAAACGGCGCGAACCGATCACCCCCGCGTAGCAGACGCGCGTGAGCAAAGCGGAATGCCCCCAGGCAGGATCGAACTACCGACCTTCCGCTTACTAAGCGGGTGCTCTACCACTGAGCTATAGGGGCTCACAAATACACACGCCCTCGACCCATTCACCACCACCCATCTTCGCTCCGCACCATACCAACGCTACCGTCAACCGCTACGGCTTCACCACTCGTCTCTTGGCCACTCTACCCCCTGACGTCCTATCCTCCGAGTCTCGGTCTCTCCACGCCGTTTCCTTGCGTATATTACCACCGGGTAATTTATCCGTCGTACCCACACCACGGCTCCTACACACATCCGCAACACGTCTGCACATGCAAACAGGGCGTCATGCTCGAGCAAAATGGTGTTGCGGCGCCTTGGTGCCCACTCACGACTCGCGCGCCCCCATTGAAGTTTGTGCACTGAGTGCATAATGTTGTCACACTTCCGCAACTCCACATCGTCTAGTGGTGCGCGGCAACGTGTGTGTGTGTGTGTGTGTGTGTGTGTGTGTGTGTGGTCCCCACCCCCTCCGGACGCTCGACGCTCGCGACTACGATCGTATTGTATTGCCTATTCTTTTCTCGTACTCTCACGAAGATGGCACAAGATGGGAGACAACGACACTCCAACCAGGATATCATACACGCAGACGCAGACGCAGACGCACACACATATACATACAGATACAGATACAGATACAGATATAGTGTACACACCGTACGAAACCCGCTGTACCGACGGTCAAGATGACAAGATGGGCCACCAACGTATCCAAACGGACAGTTTGCTTGCACGCGAGACGAACAGCAGAGTCACAATGCAACGCAGTGTGGTTCTAGGCAGGGCATCTCGTGTTCCAGCACCTGGCACGGCGAAGAAACACCCGAGCTGGTCCAGTATTTTTGCATCCGGCATCCGGCATCCGGCATCCGGCATCCGGCATCCGGCATCCGGCATCGTGTAGTGTCTGGTGTCTGTTGTTTACGTTAGTAGACTAACTGTATGTAGCGTGTAAGTGATGCAGTGGGTGCAGTAGGTCGAGGCAATGAAATGAGTGAGTGGGTAGGTGGACGAACGGGTGAGCAGGAGCAGGAGCAGGAGGAAGCAGCAACGCGACGGCGAGGTGATCGTGTGTTGGTTGGTGCATAAACGGCGCGAACCGATCACCCCCGCGTAGCAGACGCGCGTGAGCAAAGCGGAATGCCCCCAGGCAGGATCGAACTACCGACCTTCCGCTTACTAAGCGGGTGCTCTACCACTGAGCTATAGGGGCTCACTTCTCAATTTGCCTCGTCGAGCACAAGTCTCCCCAGTCAAGCAGCAGAAGTATCAAGCCCCCCTCCCAGCTCCCGTCAGCACCCAGCACGCCAGCCATGAATCCAGTGAAGCGCCCCGTCTCTGCACCAGCAGCTGCGTCTCCGGTGGGTACAGTGGTATCCACCCAAGAAACGCAACCTGGTCGCACCGTCTCTGCGCCCGCTCAAGATTCATCGACCGTGCCTGCTGAATCTCGTGGAAGTGTCTCGGACCGCGACAGCAATGTCGCAAACGGCGACACCGACACGCAAGCCTCGAGCGCCAGTGGTGACACCGCCGACATGGAGATCGACTCTGTGGCAGCGGCGCGTACCGTTGAAGTTGGTGCAGGCATGCAAGTACACCTGCACGAGCGGTCGGCCGTCGACGTCGAAGCCTCAGCTGAAGCCACCGACTCCGACGACCAAGCGACAACGACGCGTGACGAAGCTGCGTCTTCGTCTCTCCGCGCGCTTCTCAATCGTCCGACGGAGATCCGTCGTGACTCGACCCCGCCTCCCCAGCCGATCCGTGTGGCCATGCCACGTCCGACTGCCGATGCGATCGAAGCCATCGACGCGCTCTACGCAAGCAACCGCGACTGGTCTGAAGTTGCTCGCCGCATCGAGCAAGCTCGTCCGTATCAGCTGCCTCGCGCGCGCTTCGTGATGATGATCGAGACCAACCGTGCGTTCGACCGCACTGGTATCAACAAGATCATGACGTCGCTGCTCAAGGACAACGACGACACCGTGATCAAGGAACTGATCGACCATCAGCAGATTGGTCAGATCTCCAAGGGCCGCGGCGGCGATCTTTGCGTCAAGGTGAAGACTCGCGCCGCGTGCGAACAGCTCGCCGGCCAAGAGGTCAAGATCCTCGGGAACAAGTTCAAGTTCCAAGACTTCGACATCCTTGCCGACCGCTTCTTCATCGACGTGTCCAGCGTCGACAGCGACTTCGACGACGCGTTCATGCTTCGTCGACTCTTCGAGCTTGGCGCGGAACCCATCTACGGGACGTTCCGCGACGTCAACCTGGAAGCCGCGATGACCACCGCCACGTGGCGTGTGTACTTCCGTGCGAACCGATGCCCGCCGGCATTGGTCGTTGGAGGTCAGCCGTGCGATCAGCTTTTGTTCGACGGCCGCCTGTATCCAGCACAAGCGAAGGACGCTGCCTTCCCGTCCCAGCGACGTGGCTTTGGGCAGCGCTCGCCATGTGCTCGATCTGTCTCCGCCGACATCGACCCCGCGTTCGACGTCGGCAACCCCGCACCCGGCAGCCCCCGAGTCCAAGCGCTCGTATGCGTCCGTGGTGCGCAACGGCAAGCCCGCTCCGCAGAAGCCCCGCGCGTCTGCGCCCGCGGGTCCAGCCGACGACTCGATGAGCGTGCTCTCGCTGAGCACGAACGTCGGTTCCGTGGTCTCGCCTCCGGGCAGTCCACGGTCGACGCAAACCCAGCTTGCCATCACGGACGGCAGTCACAACTCGACGTCGTCTGGGATGCGCAAGGCCAAGCGCCAGCGCTGCGCCGAAGACTTCGCGACGGTGATGCAGAAGACTCGGCCGCAGCAGAACCCAGTTGCCGACATCGCGACAAGCAACTACTTCTCTGTGCTCAGCATGGTGGAGGTGGAACTCGAAGCTTGCGACGCGATGCTCGACGACGCCAGCTCGCCGCGATACCAGATCGTCCCGCGGATCACCAAGGTCCCAACGGAGGTCAAGGCGAGCAAGGAAACCAGCCACTTCTTGACGAAGCATCACACGAGCGTCGTCAAGACGAAGGAAGCCAAGAACGTCGCCGACGTCGGCCGAGCGTCTTGACGGAGAAGGCAGCTGAAGACGCTCTCCAGCCTGCCAAGCTCAAGCAAGCAAGCGACCGCGTTGCCAGCGTGCTGAAGACGATTCGCTCGACAAGCAACCCCGACACGCTGACGCATATGGCGACGACGCAGTCTCCGATTGCGTTCAACGCCGCGTTGCTCAAGGAGATGAGTGTCGTGTCTCGCTCTGTCGACGACCTCGCCCACCTGCACCTGATCAACCGCGTCCTCAGCGCAAGCGACCCGTCCAGTGCGACGACGTTTGCGCACAAGTGGGCCAAGTACTTCGATGGCGAGAAGGCACCGAAGAAGCGCGACGACCTGTTCCGGACCGTCGCGCATTGGTGGAAGAACGAAGCGCTCGCTCCCATGCTCCGCGCGACACGTGCGCTGTCCCTCTTTGAGGTGATGCTCATGTGTACTGCGCCGCAGATCTTCGAGAACGACGCGTGGATCCAGCGACTGACGGGCCATCCAACGCTGTGGATCCCCGCCCAGAACCGACGCCTCCTGCACCCCTGCACGTTGTTTGCGCTTTTGCGTTCAGACATCGGCCAGCTCTGTTTCGAGCTGTGGGGTCCGTGCAGTGGCAAGGCAGTCTCCTCGACGACCTCGACTACCTCCGCGACTGTGAGGTGTTCTTCCCGGAAGACGGCGTGCTGCAACTCACGTCGGTCGACGGCAAGTTCGTTCTTGCCACGGGAGCGCTCGCGATGAGCAGCTAAACCGGCCGCACAGGAAGAATCGACCGAGATCTCGTGGGAGGGCGTCACTTTGTTGACGGTCAACACCAACGGGATCAAGAAGAACGGTCACCTCCTCGTCGAGCACCTGCTCATCAAGAACAGTCTTTCATGTGTACAAGAAACCAAGATCCGCGACAGTCACCAGCTCGCCAAGATCGAATTCAACCACGCTGCACGATTCAAGCACCGCTTGTTCGTCAGCGACCTCAATGCAACCTCGACAGCCTCGACAGGACCAAGATCCGGCGGCGTCATGACGGTTCTCCGTTCTGACTTTCCCGGCTTCGACTCTGCTCGTGAGCTGTCGTCCTTCACGTACCCGGGACGTTACTTGGTCGTCCAAGTGATGGTCAACGATGCTCCGGTGTACATCCACAACGTCTACTCGCCTGTGGACGACACGGAGAAGGCCGAGTTCTTCGACGCCCTCCCGTTCAGCGAGTTTGAAGACAACGCGACACACATCGTGCTCGGTGATCTCAACACTCCGCTCGATCCCCGTCTCGACTCGTCCGAACCAAGGTTCATCACCACGCGCGGTCGTAGTGCGTGTCAGCGATGGTTGGGGTGCCTCGGTGTCGTCGACCCATGGCGCATCCACCATCCTGAAGAACGAGTCTTCACGGGTCCCCAGCCGCGCAAGAACCGGCTCGACTACATCCTGCTCTCGCGGGATTTCAGCAACGCCGTCTACGGTGACTCGACGTATTTCCAGCCGAAGGCAGCCGGAGATCATCTCGTGCACCAAGTGACGCTGCGGACCATGGCCCAGCCGCAAGGTCGGGGCTACTGGCGTTTCCGATCGTTGCTCGAGTATCCAGACATCGTCAAGGCGATCGAAGGTGAAGCCACTGCGGTTCTCGAGAAGCTGCGGTCGGCCGACAACAAGGGCAAGGTCTGGGAAGAGTGGAAGCGCTCCATGAAGACTCAGCTCCAAGCCATCCAGCGCAAGCTTCGCTACCAGAACGAGGCAGCGATCCGTGACGCACAGACAGCTCTCGACCGAGCGGCAGCAAGGTTTCGAGACACAGAACAAACGCGGCCCAGGAGATGTTCCAAGCTGCGTTGGCGACGTATCGTGAGTGTGTCGAGCACTCCCGCAACTACAACCAAGACAGCGCGTTCGACTTCCAAGCAGCCAACGCCGAGAAGTCGACCAAGTTCTTCTTCCGTCCGATCGACGCGTCGCTCAACCGAGTCAGCATCGAGGAAGTGCGCATGCCCGACGGATCAACCTCGCGTAATCCTGCGGACATCTCGACGGTGTTTCGCGATCACTGGGGTTCATCATGGGCGATCCCGCCTCCAGTGGCGGTCGACCGCCTCCACCGGATCCTGACAAGATGGCGCAACTACTGGAAGCTATCACTGCTCGTCTCGACCCGACAGAGACCGAGCTGCTCAACGCTCCGATCACGGGTATCGAGTTTGCAGCCGCGCTCAAGAAGATGAAGTCGACGTCGCGCCGGAATGGACGGGCTCAGCGGCGTTCTACAAGGTCGCACCTGACGTCTTCGGCGAGTGCCTCGAGCTAGTGTTCTACCACCAGCTCGGCCGCGGAGAGATGCTCAAGTCTCAACGCAAGTCCGCCATCTGCTTGTTGCACAAGAAGGGTTCTCGCGCGGAAGCTGGGAACTACCGCCCGATTGCGCTTATCGGTGTGGATGTGAAGGCGCTGTCCAAGGTTCTCACAGCTCGCTGCAGATGTTCCTGCCCAAGCTCATCAACGCTGCGCAGAAGGCGTTCATGAAGGGTCGGTCGATCCACCACCACATCCGGTTCCTCGCTGATCTCCAAGACCTGGTGACGGCAACGGATGAAGACGCGTTTGCGACGTTCCTCGACTTTGAGAAGGCCTACGATCGTGTCAACTGGGACTACCTCTTCCAAGTCCTCGATCGCATGGGGTGCGGCGGTGCGTTCTCGACTTGGATTCGGCTCCTCTACACACGACCGCAAGCCCACCTGATGATCAACGGCCACGTCCAAGAAGCATCGAGCCGACTCGCGGTGTGAAGCAGGGTGATCCCTTGTCGGCTTTGTTGTTTCTGCTTGTCATCGAGCCGCTCGGTAACCTCCTGCGGCAACACGAAGAACACGGTGTGTGCCTGTCGGAGCGTCTGACGGTCACAAGTTTGTTCTTCGCGGACGACTCGACACTGCTCTCAGGGTCTGTCAGTGGCATGGAAGCGCAGTTAGACTCGTCCAGCTCTACTGTGATGGGTCCGGCGCCAAGCTGAACAAGTGCGTCGTGCTGCCACTTCATCGACGTCGACATGTAGCCCAGCTCGGCTCCGTGCGCGTTCTCGAGCGAGGTGAGACGGTCAAGTACCTCGGTATCCCGTTTGGCCAAGCGTCGGTCGTGCAGGCTCTCCTGGATGATCTCGACCGCAAGTTCTACGAAGGCTTCAAGCTATGGTTTCGACGCGCGCGTACACTCCAAGGTCGGCTCTTGATTGCGCAGACCATGGTGTTGTCGCGTTTGTGGCACTACACCATGCATGTCCCAGTCCCAGCACCGATGGTGCGACGGTGGCAGGCGACGCTGCATCGGTTTGTGCTCAGTCGTCGCTATGAGCGCGACGCTCGACACGTCCAGCTCATCTCATCAGCGTTCGTCGCCCAGCCTCGCAGCGTGGGTGGTCTCCAGGTTCCCAGCATCGACGCAGCGATCAAGCGACAGATGTTGTCACTCGTGCTTCAGTTCATTCGTGAGTCTGACGCATCGGTGTGCAACTGGACGTCAGCTGGTCATCGCGTGCTCGAGCTGGTGCTTCCTCGTTGGGGTCCTCGTCAAGCGTTCGACTTCCTCACCGTCAACCCGAAGCGACACGGCAAGATCCTCGACTGGTCGTGTCTTTCACAGTGGTGGCGCGACGCCTGGTTACTGTGGCATCGCACGCGGTTTCCAGTGACGTGGATGGATCTTCCGGGCCCAACTCGACTAGCGTACGCATTGCAGCAGCCCTGTGGTTCCACGGCGATTCGACATTCCAGTTCGAACCTCCACCAAGGTCCAGCACGGCGATCGCTCACCGTCGAAGTCTATCGATGGTAGCCGAGCCTCAGCGAAGCTTCCGTCGACGTATCGCTCAAGCTTTTCGTCTACGGTGCCTGTCCGACTTCGTGGACTCAAGTGGTGCGTGGCCCGACGCAGAAGACTTCGCTCGACGACACATCGACTACACATGGGTCGGTGTTCGTCCGTATCAACAGTATCTGTGGCTCCAGCGTCTCCACCATGAAGCTACTCAAGTGTTTCGTCGCGTGCTGAGTGTGTGTGGTGCCAGTGAAGACGACCTGCGTGTTGTAGGCACTGCACCGCCTTCACCGTATGCCGGTGTGCGTATCCAGACGCGTGTGTGCCTCGTTCCGAACGTGCCGCGCTCGCAGCTTCTTCGACTGGTGTGGCAAGCTCCAACAACGGTCCGACCACACCCGATCCAGCTGCACGACCCTTCGGCAACACAAGATGACATCAAGGCAGTCGTGCGACGCCGCAAACGCTTGCGGAAGTTGCTACTACCGGTGTTTGAAGATCTACAGTTTCGTTTGGCGTTCCGACTACTACCAGTGCGCTCAAGGTTCTCGTGGAATCAAGAGCTGATCTACTGCTTGCACCCCGAGTGTGTAGCAGTAGAGACCGAGCGTCACTTGTTCTTCGAGTGTGTGCTTGCTCGTCAAGTGTGGCCAGTGTTGTTCCGAGACTGGGGTGTGTTCTTTGACACACGCCCCACATGGTTGCACGTTGCCCTCGGTGGTCTCCCTGGTGTGGTATCGCAGTGGCAAAGTGCATCGACGGTGATCCAAGACTTGTGGCATGTGCTACGATCGGTGACTCTTCACTCTCTATGGCGGTGGCGCAACGAGTTGATCTTCTGTGATCGAGCCCCACCACCGCTGCTCCCAGCCCTCCGCGTTGTGTACACGACGTTCACTGCACATGTGCGAGCATGTCAGCGACGTCTGTACACTCAAGAAGAACGGACGCAGTTGTTGTTGGTTCTGGAAGCACTAACAAGCACACAGTCGCTTGGTGGGTTCCTCAGGTGCAACAAGAAGCTTCTCAAGCTTCGCTTCATGGTTTAGATGAAGCAAAAGGCAAAACCGTACGGCGTTTGAAGGCATTACCCTTAGGGTGATCAGCTTGCCGGCGGAGCGTCGAACGGGCTCAAAGGTCCGCTGTCTTCCCTATCTGCACATCCAAGCCAATCGCCCCACCCACTTTTGGTACGGAAAAGTCCGACCGTTGTGGGAATCGAACCGGAGACCGAGCGATCGATAATCCGGCACTATCCCACTGGGCTACAAGGCAATCAAAATTCAGACGGTAAGCACAAGTGTTCCCAAACCGTCCAAGTCGACACCTTACAACAACCTCGTTACACTCGTGTACACTATCCCATACAAATTTATAGTGACGAGGTTAGATTAGAAGTCATAATTGTCGTATTTCATTAAATACAGACTTCTTCCACTGAGCTATAGGGGCTCACAAATACACACGCCCCTCGACCCATTCACCACCACCCATCCTCGCTCCGCACCATACCAACGCTACCGTCAACCGCTACGGCTTCACCACTCGTCTCTTGGCCACTCTACCCCCTGACGTCCTATCCTCCGAGTCTCGGTCTCTCCACGCCGTTTCCTTGCGTATATTACCACCGGGTAATTTATCCGTCGTACCCACACCACGGCTCCTACACACATCCGCAACACGTCTGCACATGCAAACAGGGCGTCATGCTCGAGCAAAATGGTGTTGCGGCGCCTTGGTGCCCACTCACGACTCGCGCGCCCCCATTGAAGTTTGTGCACTGAGTGCATAATGTTGTCACACTTCCGCAACTCCACATCGTCTAGTGGTGCGCGGCAACGGTGTGCGTGTGTGTGTGTGTGTGTGTGTGTGTGTGGTCCCCACCCCCTCCGGACGCTCGACGCTCGCGACTACGATCGTATTGTATTGCCTATTCTTTTCTCGTACTCTTACGAAGATGGCACAAGATGGGAGACAACGACACTCCAACCAGGATATCATACACGCAGACGCAGACGCAGACGCACACACATATACATACAGATACAGATACAGATACAGATATAGTGTACACACCGTACGAAACCCGCTGTACCCACGGTCAAGATGACAAGATGGGCCACCAACGTATCCAAACGGACAGTTTGCTTGCACGCGAGACGAACAGCAGAGTCACAATGCAACGCAGTGTGGTTCTAGGCAGGGCATCTCGTGTTCCAGCACCTGGCACGGCGAAGAAACACCCGAGCTGGTCCAGTATTTTTGCATCCGGCATCCGGCATCCGGCATCCGGCATCCGGCATCCGGCATCGTGTAGTGTCTGGTGTCTGTTGTTTACGTTAGTAGACTAACTGTATGTAGCGTGTAAGTGATGCAGTGGGTGCAGTAGGTCGAGGCAATGAAATGAGTGAGTGGGTAGGTGGACGAACGGGTGAGCAGGAGCAGGAGCAGGAGGAAGCAGCAACGCGACGGCGAGGTGATCGTGTGTTGGTTGGTGCATAAACGGCGCGAACCGATCACCCCCGCGTAGCAGACGCGCGTGAGCAAAGCGGAATGCCCCCAGGCAGGATCGAACTACCGACCTTCCGCTTACTAAGCGGGTGCTCTACCACTGAGCTATAGGGGCTCACAAATACACACGCCCCTCGACCCATTCCACCACCCATCCTCGCTCCGCACCATACCAACGCTACCGTCAACCGCTACGGCTTCACCACTCGTCTCTTGGCCACTCTACCCCTGACGTCCTATCCTCCGAGTCTCGGTCTCTCCACGCCGTTTCCTTGCGTATATTACCACCGGGTAATTTATCCGTCGTACCCACACCACGGCTCCTACACACATCCGCAACACGTCTGCACATGCAAACAGGGCGTCATGCTCGAGCAAAATGGTGTTGCGGCGCCTTGGTGCCCACTCACGACTCGCGCGCCCCCATTGAAGTTTGTGCACTGAGTGCATAATGTTGTCACACTTCCGCAACTCCACATCGTCTAGTGGTGCGCGGCAACGGTGTGCGTGTGTGTGTGTGTGTGTGTGTGTGTGTGTGTGTGTGTGTGTGTGTGTGGTCCCCACCCCCTCCGGACGCTCGACGCTCGCGACTACGATCGTATTGTATTGCCTATTCTTTTCTCGTACTCTCACGAAGATGGCACAAGATGGGAGACAACGACACTCCAACCAGGATATCATACACGCAGACGCAGACGCAGACGCACACACATATACATACAGATACAGATACAGATACAGATATAGTGTACACACCGTACGAAACCCGCTGTACCGACGGTCAAGATGACAAGATGGGCCACCAACGTATCCGAACGGACAGTTTGTTTGCACGCGAGACGAACAGCAGAGTCACAATGCAACGCAGTGTGGTTCTAGGCAGGGCATCTCGTGTTCCAGCACCTGGCACGGCGAAGAAACACCCGAGCTGGTCCAGTATTTTTGCATCCGGCATCCGGCATCCGGCATCCGGCATCCGGCATCCGGCATCGTGTAGTGTCTGGTGTCTGTTGTTTACGTTAGTAGACTAACTGTATGTAGCGTGTAAGTGATGCAGTGGGTGCAGTAGGTCGAGGCAATGAAATGAGTGAGTGGGTAGGTGGACGAACGGGTGAGCAGGAGCAGGAGCAGGAGGAAGCAGCAACGCGACGGCGAGGTGATCGTGTGTTGGTTGGTGCATAAACGGCGCGAACCGATCACCCCCGCGTAGCAGACGCGCGTGAGCAAAGCGGAATGCCCCCAGGCAGGATCGAACTACCGACCTTCCGCTTACTAAGCGGGTGCTCTACCACTGGCTATAGGGGCTCTCTTCTGCGATCGAACCCCACCACCGCTTATCCCAGCGCTCCGCTCCATCTACACAACCCTGGCCGCCCATATACGAGCGTATTTGCGCTGTCACGTCACTCCTGAATGTCAGGACGCGGTGCAGGTGGTTCTGGATGCTCTCCGCAACGCACCGTCGCTTGGAAGTTTTCTTCGGTGCCACAAACAACTACTCCGCATTCGCTTCTTGGCATGATTACTGAATTAAGAAGACCTGGACGGTCCCCCGATATTCGATACATGTATCGGATATCAGAGGTACCCATCTGCGCCGCGCTGACCACACGTCATTCTTGAATTTTCCAAGTACCGAACAAGTCGAAGTCCAGAGCTCCCATGGCGCCCCAGCACCCCAGTCGACCTATCACCGAGGTCGCTCCACCATCGAACCTTGATCGCCTGTCCGAGTGCATGTTCACCGCGGACTGCAATGTCTCCGACTGCATCCTCTGAGATGACGGGGGGCATGAGCCCGGAAAACACGCATGAGGCAGGCGACCAAGACGAGGGTGGGGCGACCCACGTGGACAGCGATATGGGTTGAAGCGTCGCCATGCCCAGCCAGCCCTCAGACACCACCCTCCTCCCAGAACCCAGCCAGTCCGAGCTCAAGCGTAACATGCGTGGCCAATGCTTCGCCATGAAGGTGACCGAAGAAGAAGATCGTCCGCGAAGATGGCGAAGACTCTGGCATTGGTGATCACTACTGGATGGGAATGATCAAGTTCATTCATCGCGTCGAAGCTGCAAAAACTTTGTGACCCTGATGAGTGACTCGTCCTCCGTACACCTGGAGCTGTTGTGCATCTGTTTCGTTGGGTTTAACCCCGGAAACTTCGCAGAAGAAACTCCGCCTACTAAGGGACTCAGCATACCACGCGGCGAGTCTTTCTCATCCTTTCCCAAGATGTTCGGCTAAGGTTTCAACATGTTTTAACATGTTTTATCCTATAACGGCCATTCTACGTATGGAGTTGAGAGAAACAATCGACAAGTGTGTCGAGTTTCGGCATCAGCGGGGATCGAACCCGCGACCTTCAGGTTGGGAACCTGACGCGATACCACTAACCCAGAACAACACCACATCCCCGGAGTGTAACACCACCACCCTGGTTCCTGCACCTGTACAGTAAATTCTATATTGCTGGACCAGGCAAATTAGAAGTAGCTGTCATATTAACTTACGTTAATATAGACGTATTCAACTGAGCTATAGGGGCTCACAAATACACACGCCCCTCGACCCATTCACCACCACCCATCTTCGCTCCGCACCATACCAACGCTACCGTCAACCGCTACGGCTTCACCACTCGTCTCTTGGCCACTCTACCCCCTGACGTCCTATCCTCCGAGTCTCGGTCTCTCCACGCCGTTTCCTTGCGTATATTACCACCGGGTAATTTATCCGTCGTACCCACACCACGGCTCCTACACACATCCGCAACACGTCTGCACATGCAAACAGGGCGTCATGCTCGAGCAAAATGGTGTTGCGGCGCCTTGGTGCCCACTCACGACTCGCGCGCCCCCATTGAAGTTTGTGCACTGAGTGCATAATGTTGTCACACTTCCGCAACTCCACATCGTCTAGTGGTGCGCGGCAACGGTGTGTGTGTGTGTGTGTGTGTGTGTGTGTGTGTGTGTGTGGTCCCCACCCCCTCCGGACGCTCGACGCTCGCGACTACGATCGTATTGTATTGCCTATTCTTTTCTCGTACTCTCACGAAGATGGCACAAGATGGGAGACAACGACACTCCAACCAGGATATCATACACGCAGACGCAGACGCAGACGCACACACATATACATACAGATACAGATACAGATACAGATATAGTGTACACACCGTACGAAACCCGCTGTACCGACGGTCAAGATGACAAGATGGGCCACCAACGTATCCAAACGGACAGTTTGCTTGCACGCGAGACGAACAGCAGAGTCACAATGCAACGCAGTGTGGTTCTAGGCAGGGCATCTCGTGTTCCAGCACCTGGCACGGCGAAGAAACACCCGAGCTGGTCCAGTATTTTTGCATCCGGCATCCGGCATCCGGCATCCGGCATCGTGTAGTGTCTGGTGTCTGTTGTTTACGTTAGTAGACTAACTGTATGTAGCGTGTAAGTGATGCAGTGGGTGCAGTAGGTCGAGGCAATGAAATGAGTGAGTGGGTAGGTGGACGAACGGGTGAGCAGGAGCAGGAGCAGGAGGAAGCAGCAACGCGACGGCGAGGTGATCGTGTGTTGGTTGGTGCATAAACGGCGCGAACCGATCACCCCCGCGTAGCAGACGCGCGTGAGCAAAGCGGAATGCCCCCAGGCAGGATCGAACTACCGACCTTCCGCTTACTAAGCGGGTGCTCTACCACTGAGCTATAGGGGCTCACAAATACACACGCCCCTCGACCCATTCACCACCACCCATCCTCGCTCCGCACCATACCAACGCTACCGTCAACCGCTACGGCTTCACCACTCGTCTCTTGGCCACTCTACCCCCTGACGTCCTATCCTCCGAGTCTCGGTCTCTCCACGCCGTTTCCTTGCGTATATTACCACCGGGTAATTTATCCGTCGTACCCACACCACGGCTCCTACACACATCCGCAACACGTCTGCACATGCAAACAGGGCGTCATGCTCGAGCAAAATGGTGTTGCGGCGCCTTGGTGCCCACTCACGACTCGCGCGCCCCCATTGAAGTTTGTGCACTGAGTGCATAATGTTGTCACACTTCCGCAACTCCACATCGTCTAGTGGTGCGCGGCAACGGTGTGCGTGTGTGTGTGTGTGTGTGTGTGTGTGTGGTCCCCACCCCCTCCGGACGCTCGACGCTCGCGACTACGATCGTATTGTATTGCCTATTCTTTTCTCGTACTCTCACGAAGATGGCACAAGATGGGAGACAACGACACTCCAACCAGGATATCATACACGCAGACGCAGACGCAGACGCACACACATATACATACAGATACAGATACAGATACAGATATAGTGTACACACCGTACGAAACCCGCTGTACCGACGGTCAAGATGACAAGATGGGCCACCAACGTATCCAAACGGACAGTTTGCTTGCACGCGAGACGAACAGCAGAGTCACAATGCAACGCAGTGTGGTTCTAGGCAGGGCATCTCGTGTTCCAGCACCTGGCACGGCGAAGAAACACCCGAGCTGGTCCAGTATTTTTGCATCCGGCATCCGGCATCCGGCATCCGGCATCCGGCATCCGGCATCGTGTAGTGTCTGGTGTCTGTTGTTTACGTTAGTAGACTAACTGTATGTAGCGTGTAAGTGATGCAGTGGGTGCAGTAGGTCGAGGCAATGAAATGAGTGAGTGGGTAGGTGGACGAACGGGTGAGCAGGAGCAGGAGCAGGAGGAAGCAGCAACGCGACGGCGAGGTGATCGTGTGTTGGTTGGTGCATAAACGGCGCGAACCGATCACCCCCGCGTAGCAGACGCGCGTGAGCAAAGCGGAATGCCCCCAGGCAGGATCGAACTACCGACCTTCCGCTTACTAAGCGGGTGCTCTACCACTGAGCTATAGGGGCTCACAAATACACACGCCCCTCGACCCATTCACCACCACCCATCTTCGCTCCGCACCATACCAACGCTACCGTCAACCGCTACGGCTTCACCACTCGTCTCTTGGCCACTCTACCCCCTGACGTCCTATCCTCCGAGTCTCGGTCTCTCCACGCCGTTTCCTTGCGTATATTACCACCGGGTAATTTATCCGTCGTACCCACACCACGGCTCCTACACACATCCGCAACACGTCTGCACATGCAAACAGGGCGTCATGCTCGAGCAAAATGGTGTTGCGGCGCCTTGGTGCCCACTCACGACTCGCGCGCCCCCATTGAAGTTTGTGCACTGAGTGCATAATGTTGTCACACTTCCGCAACTCCACATCGTCTAGTGGTGCGCGGCAACGGTGTGTGTGTGTGTGTGTGTGTGTGTGTGTGTGTGTGTGTGTGGTCCCCACCCCCTCCGGACGCTCGACGCTCGCGACTACGATCGTATTGTATTGCCTATTCTTTTCTCGTACTCTCACGAAGATGGCACAAGATGGGAGACAACGACACTCCAACCAGGATATCATACACGCAGACGCAGACGCAGACGCACACACATATACATACAGATACAGATACAGATACAGATATAGTGTACACACCGTACGAAACCCGCTGTACCGACGGTCAAGATGACAAGATGGGCCACCAACGTATCCAAACGGACAGTTTGCTTGCACGCGAGACGAACAGCAGAGTCACAATGCAACGCAGTGTGGTTCTAGGCAGGGCATCTCGTGTTCCAGCACCTGGCACGGCGAAGAAACACCCGAGCTGGTCCAGTATTTTTGCATCCGGCATCCGGCATCCGGCATCCGGCATCCGGCATCCGGCATCGTGTAGTGTCTGGTGTCTGTTGTTTACGTTAGTAGACTAACTGTATGTAGCGTGTAAGTGATGCAGTGGGTGCAGTAGGTCGAGGCAATGAAATGAGTGAGTGGGTAGGTGGACGAACGGGTGAGCAGGAGCAGGAGCAGGAGGAAGCAGCAACGCGACGGCGAGGTGATCGTGTGTTGGTTGGTGCATAAACGGCGCGAACCGATCACCCCCGCGTAGCAGACGCGCGTGAGCAAAGCGGAATGCCCCCAGGCAGGATCGAACTACCGACCTTCCGCTTACTAAGCGGGTGCTCTACCACTGAGCTATAGGGGCTCACAAATACACACGCCCCTCGACCCATTCACCACCACCCATCTTCGCTCCGCACCATACCAACGCTACCGTCAACCGCTACGGCTTCACCACTCGTCTCTTGGCCACTCTACCCCCTGACGTCCTATCCTCCGAGTCTCGGTCTCTCCACGCCGTTTCCTTGCGTATATTACCACCGGGTAATTTATCCGTCGTACCCACACCACGGCTCCTACACACATCCGCAACACGTCTGCACATGCAAACAGGGCGTCATGCTCGAGCAAAATGGTGTTGCGGCGCCTTGGTGCCCACTCACGACTCGCGCGCCCCCATTGAAGTTTGTGCACTGAGTGCATAATGTTGTCACACTTCCGCAACTCCACATCGTCTAGTGGTGCGCGGCAACGGTGTGCGTGTGTGTGTGTGTGTGTGTGTGTGTGTGTGTGTGTGTCCCCACCCCCTCCGGACGCTCGACGCTCGCGACTACGATCGTATTGTATTGCCTATTCTTTTCTCGTACTCTCACGAAGATGGCACAAGATGGGAGACAACGACACTCCAACCAGGATATCATACACGCAGACGCAGACGCAGACGCACACACATATACATACAGATACAGATACAGATACAGATATAGTGTACACACCGTACGAAACCCGCTGTACCGACGGTCAAGATGACAAGATGGGCCACCAACGTATCCAAACGGACAGTTTGCTTGCACGCGAGACGAACAGCAGAGTCACAATGCAACGCAGTGTGGTTCTAGGCAGGGCATCTCGTGTTCCAGCACCTGGCACGGCGAAGAAACACCCGAGCTGGTCCAGTATTTTTGCATCCGGCATCCGGCATCCGGCATCGTGTAGTGTCTGGTGTCTGTTGTTTACGTTAGTAGACTAACTGTATGTAGCGTGTAAGTGATGCAGTGGGTGCAGTAGGTCGAGGCAATGAAATGAGTGAGTGGGTAGGTGGACGAACGGGTGAGCAGGAGCAGGAGCAGGAGCAGCAGCAACGCGACGGCGAGGTGATCGTGTGTTGGTTGGTGCATAAACGGCGCGAACCGATCACCCCCGCGTAGCAGACGCGCGTGAGCAAAGCGGAATGCCCCCAGGCAGGATCGAACTACCGACCTTCCGCTTACTAAGCGGGTGCTCTACCACTGAGCTATAGGGGCTCACAAATACACACGCCCCTCGACCCATTCACCACCACCCATCCTCGCTCCGCACCATACCAACGCTACCGTCAACCGCTACGGCTTCACCACTCGTCTCTTGGCCACTCTACCCCCTGACGTCCTATCCTCCGAGTCTCGGTCTCTCCACGCCGTTTCCTTGCGTATATTACCACCGGGTAATTTATCCGTCGTACCCACACCACGGCTCCTACACACATCCGCAACACGTCTGCACATGCAAACAGGGCGTCATGCTCGAGCAAAATGGTGTTGCGGCGCCTTGGTGCCCACTCACGACTCGCGCGCCCCCATTGAAGTTTGTGCACTGAGTGCATAATGTTGTCACACTTCCGCAACTCCACATCGTCTAGTGGTGCGCGGCAACGGTGTGTGTGTGTGTGTGTGTGTGTGTGTGTGTGTGTGTGTGTCCCCACCCCCTCCGGACGCTCGACGCTCGCGACTACGATCGTATTGTATTGCCTATTCTTTTCTCGTACTCTCACGAAGATGGCACAAGATGGGAGACAACGACACTCCAACCAGGATATCATACACGCAGACGCAGACGCAGACGCACACACATATACATACAGATACAGATACAGATACAGATATAGTGTACACACCGTACGAAACCCGCTGTACCGACGGTCAAGATGACAAGATGGGCCACCAACGTATCCAAACGGACAGTTTGCTTGCACGCGAGACGAACAGCAGAGTCACAATGCAACGCAGTGTGGTTCTAGGCAGGGCATCTCGTGTTCCAGCACCTGGCACGGCGAAGAAACACCCGAGCTGGTCCAGTATTTTTGCATCCGGCATCCGGCATCCGGCATCCGGCATCCGGCATCCGGCATCGTGTAGTGTCTGGTGTCTGTTGTTTACGTTAGTAGACTAACTGTATGTAGCGTGTAAGTGATGCAGTGGGTGCAGTAGGTCGAGGCAATGAAATGAGTGAGTGGGTAGGTGGACGAACGGGTGAGCAGGAGCAGGAGCAGGAGGAAGCAGCAACGCGACGGCGAGGTGATCGTGTGTTGGTTGGTGCATAAACGGCGCGAACCGATCACCCCCGCGTAGCAGACGCGCGTGAGCAAAGCGGAATGCCCCCAGGCAGGATCGAACTACCGACCTTCCGCTTACTAAGCGGGTGCTCTACCACTGAGCTATAGGGGCTCACAAATACACACGCCCCTCGACCCATTCACCACCACCCATCTCGCTCCGCACCATACCAACGCTACCGTCAACCGCTACGGCTTCACCACTCGTCTCTTGGCCACTCTACCCCCTGACGTCCTATCCTCCGAGTCTCGGTCTCTCCACGCCGTTTCCTTGCGTATATTACCACCGGGTAATTTATCCGTCGTACCCACACCACGGCTCCTACACACATCCGCAACACGTCTGCACATGCAAACAGGGCGTCATGCTCGAGCAAAATGGTGTTGCGGCGCCTTGGTGCCCACTCACGACTCGCGCGCCCCCATTGAAGTTTGTGCACTGAGTGCATAATGTTGTCACACTTCCGCAACTCCACATCGTCTAGTGGTGCGCGGCAACGGTGTGTGTGTGTGTGTGTGTGTGTGTGTGTGTGTGTGTGTGTGTCCCCACCCCCTCCGGACGCTCGACGCTCGCGACTACGATCGTATTGTATTGCCTATTCTTTTCTCGTACTCTCACGAAGATGGCACAAGATGGGAGACAACGACACTCCAACCAGGATATCATACACGCAGACGCAGACGCAGACGCACACACATATACATACAGATACAGATACAGATACAGATATAGTGTACACACCGTACGAAACCCGCTGTACCGACGGTCAAGATGACAAGATGGGCCACCAACGTATCCAAACGGACAGTTTGCTTGCACGCGAGACGAACAGCAGAGTCACAATGCAACGCAGTGTGGTTCTAGGCAGGGCATCTCGTGTTCCAGCACCTGGCACGGCGAAGAAACACCCGAGCTGGTCCAGTATTTTTGCATCCGGCATCCGGCATCCGGCATCCGGCATCCGGCATCCGGCATCGTGTAGTGTCTGGTGTCTGTTGTTTACGTTAGTAGACTAACTGTATGTAGCGTGTAAGTGATGCAGTGGGTGCAGTAGGTCGAGGCAATGAAATGAGTGAGTGGGTAGGTGGACGAACGGGTGAGCAGGAGCAGGAGCAGGAGGAAGCAGCAACGCGACGGCGAGGTGATCGTGTGTTGGTTGGTGCATAAACGGCGCGAACCGATCACCCCCGCGTAGCAGACGCGCGTGAGCAAAGCGGAATGCCCCCAGGCAGGATCGAACTACCGACCTTCCGCTTACTAAGCGGGTGCTCTACCACTGAGCTATAGGGGCTCACAAATACACACGCCCCTCGACCCATTCACCACCACCCATCTCGCTCCGCACCATACCAACGCTACCGTCAACCGCTACGGCTTCACCACTCGTCTCTTGGCCACTCTACCCCCTGACGTCCTATCCTCCGAGTCTCGGTCTCTCCACGCCGTTTCCTTGCGTATATTACCACCGGGTAATTTATCCGTCGTACCCACACCACGGCTCCTACACACATCCGCAACACGTCTGCACATGCAAACAGGGCGTCATGCTCGAGCAAAATGGTGTTGCGGCGCCTTGGTGCCCACTCACGACTCGCGCGCCCCCATTGAAGTTTGTGCACTGAGTGCATAATGTTGTCACACTTCCGCAACTCCACATCGTCTAGTGGTGCGCGGCAACGGTGTGCGTGTGTGTGTGTGTGTGTGTGTGTGTGTCCCCACCCCCTCCGGACGCTCGACGCTCGCGACTACGATCGTATTGTATTGCCTATTCTTTTCTCGTACTCTCACGAAGATGGCACAAGATGGGAGACAACGACACTCCAACCAGGATATCATACACGCAGACGCAGACGCAGACGCACACACATATACATACAGATACAGATACAGATACAGATATAGTGTACACACCGTACGAAACCCGCTGTACCGACGGTCAAGATGACAAGATGGGCCACCAACGTATCCAAACGGACAGTTTGCTTGCACGCGAGACGAACAGCAGAGTCACAATGCAACGCAGTGTGGTTCTAGGCAGGGCATCTCGTGTTCCAGCACCTGGCACGGCGAAGAAACACCCGAGCTGGTCCAGTATTTTTGCATCCGGCATCCGGCATCCGGCATCCGGCATCCGGCATCCGGCATCGTGTAGTGTCTGGTGTCTGTTGTTTACGTTAGTAGACTAACTGTATGTAGCGTGTAAGTGATGCAGTGGGTGCAGTAGGTCGAGGCAATGAAATGAGTGAGTGGGTAGGTGGACGAACGGGTGAGCAGGAGCAGGAGCAGGAGGAAGCAGCAACGCGACGGCGAGGTGATCGTGTGTTGGTTGGTGCATAAACGGCGCGAACCGATCACCCCGCGTAGCAGACGCGCGTGAGCAAAGCGGAATGCCCCCAGGCAGGATCGAACTACCGACCTTCCGCTTACTAAGCGGGTGCTCTACCACTGAGCTATAGGGGCTCACAAATACACACGCCCCTCGACCCATTCACCACCACCCATCTCGCTCCGCACCATACCAACGCTACCGTCAACCGCTACGGCTTCACCACTCGTCTCTTGGCCACTCTACCCCCTGACGTCCTATCCTCCGAGTCTCGGTCTCTCCACGCCGTTTCCTTGCGTATATTACCACCGGGTAATTTATCCGTCGTACCCACACCACGGCTCCTACACACATCCGCAACACGTCTGCACATGCAAACAGGGCGTCATGCTCGAGCAAAATGGTGTTGCGGCGCCTTGGTGCCCACTCACGACTCGCGCGCCCCCATTGAAGTTTGTGCACTGAGTGCATAATGTTGTCACACTTCCGCAACTCCACATCGTCTAGTGGTGCGCGGCAACGGTGTGCGTGTGTGTGTGTGTGGTGTGTGTGTGTGTGGTCCCCACCCCCTCCGGACGCTCGACGCTCGCGACTACGATCGTATTGTATTGCCTATTCTTTTCTCGTACTCTCACGAAGATGGCACAAGATGGGAGACAACGACACTCCAACCAGGATATCATACACGCAGACGCAGACGCAGACGCACACACATATACATACAGATACAGATACAGATACAGATATAGTGTACACACCGTACGAAACCCGCTGTACCGACGGTCAAGATGACAAGATGGGCCACCAACGTATCCAAACGGACAGTTTGCTTGCACGCGAGACGAACAGCAGAGTCACAATGCAACGCAGTGTGGTTCTAGGCAGGGCATCTCGTGTTCCAGCACCTGGCACGGCGAAGAAACACCCGAGCTGGTCCAGTATTTTTGCATCCGGCATCCGGCATCCGGCATCCGGCATCCGGCATCCGGCATCCGGCATCCGGCATCCGGCATCGTGTAGTGTCTGGTGTCTGTTGTTTACGTTAGTAGACTAACTGTATGTAGCGTGTAAGTGATGCAGTGGGTGCAGTAGGTCGAGGCAATGAAATGAGTGAGTGGGTAGGTGGACGAACGGGTGAGCAGGAGCAGGAGCAGGAGGAAGCAGCAACGCGACGGCGAGGTGATCGTGTGTTGGGGCATAAACGGCGCGAGATCACCCCCGCGTAGCAGACGCGCGAGCAAAGCGAGCAGGGGAGAACTAGAGCAGGGGAAGCAGCAACGCGACGGCGAGGTGATCGTGTGTTGGTTGGTGCATAAACGGCGCGAACCGATCACACCCCGCGTAGCAGACGCGCGTGAGCAAAGCGGAATGCCCCAGGCAGGATCGAACTACCGACTTCCGCTTACTAAGCGGGTGCTCTACACTGAG
>JAKVDI010000269.1:0-21824 GCA_022836835.1 Pythium insidiosum | reverse complement strand
ATGCGTCAGACACAGTCGCAAAAGGTAGCAAAAGGTAGCAAAAGGTAGCAAAAGGTAGCAAACCGTCGTAAGATGTCCGAGACAGTCAGAAACAGCCGTCACGACACTTCCGACAACAGGAAAGTACACAACACGCTCGCATACACGGCACAACTCCCACCAACACCACACGCATCGCGACACACCAACGCATGCGTCAGACACAGTCGCAAAGGTAGCAAAAGGTAGCAAAAGGTAGCAAAAGGTAGCCAAAGTAGCAAAAGGTAGCAACCGTCGTAAGATGTCCGAGACAGTCAGAAACAGCCGTCACGACACTTCCGACCACAGGAAAGTACACCAACACGCTCCGCATACACGTCACAACCTCCCACCTAGACCACACGCATCGGCGACACGTACCAACGCATGCGTCAGACACAGTCGCAAAAGGTAGCAAAAGGTAGCAAAAGGTAGCAAAAGGTAGCAAAAGGTAGCCAAAGGTAGCAAAAGGTAGCAAAAGGTAGCAAAAGGTAGCAAAAGGTAGCAAACCGTCGTAAGATGTCCGAGACAGTCAGAAACAGCCGTCACGACACTTCCGACCACAGGAAAGTACACCAACACGCTCCGCATACACGTCACAACTCCCACCAACACCACACGCATCGGCGACACGTACCAACGCATGCGTCAGACACAGTCGCAAAAGGTAGCAAAAGGTAGCAAAAGGTAGCAAAAGGTAGCCAAAGGTAGCCAAAGGTAGCCAAAGGTAGCCAAAGGTAGCAAAAGGTAGCAAACCGTCGTAAGATGTCCGAGACAGTCAGAAACAGCCGCCACGACACTTCCGACCACAGGAAAGTACACCAACACGCTCCGCATACACGTCACAACCTCCCACCAACACCACACGCATCGGCGACACGTACCAACGCATGCGTCAGACACAGTCGCAAAAGGTAGCAAAAGGTAGCAAAAGGTAGCAAAAGGTAGCCAAAGGTAGCAAAAGGTAGCAAAAGGTAGCAAAGGTAGCAAAAGGTAGCAAACCGTCGTAAGAGTCCGAGACAGTCAGAAACAGCCGTCACGACACTTCCGACCACAGAAAGTACACCAACACGCTCCGCATACACGTCACAACCTCCCACCAACACCACACGCATCGGCGACACGTACCAACGCATGCGTCAACACAGTCGCAAAAGGTAGCAAAAGGTAGCAAAAGGTAGCAAAAGGTAGCAAACCGTCGTAAGATGTCCGAGACAGTCAGAAACAGCCGTCACGACACTTCCGACAACAGGAAAGTACACCAACACGCTCCGCATACACGTCACAACCTCCCACCAACACCACACGCATCGGCGACACGTACCAACGCATGCGTCAGACACAGTCGCAAAAGGTAGCAAAAGGTAGCAAAAGGTAGCCAAAGGTAGCCAAAGGTAGCAAAAGGTAGCAAACCGTCGTAAGATTTCCGAGACAGTCAGAAACAGCCGTCACGACACTTCCGACCACAGGAAAGTACACCAACACGCTCCGCATACACGTCACAACCTCCCACCTAGACCACACGCATCGGCGACACGTACCAACGCATGCGTCAGACACAGTCGCAAAAGGTAGCAAAAGGTAGCAAAAGGTAGCAAAAGGTAGCCAAAGGTAGCAAAAGGTAGCAAAGGTAGCAAACCGTCGTAGATGTCCGAGACAGTCAAAACAGCCGTCACGACACTTCCGACCACAGGAAAGTACACCAACACGCTCCGCATACACGTCAAAACCTCCCACCAACACCACACGCATCGGCGACACGTACCAACGCATGCGTCAGACACAGTCGCAAAAGGTAGCAAAAGGTAGCAAAAGGTAGCAAAAGTAGCAAAAGGTAGCCAAAGGTAGCAAAAGTAGCAAAAGGTAGCAAAAGGTAGCAAAAGGTAGCAAACCGTCGTAAATTTCCGAGACAGTCAGAAACAGCGTCACGACACTTCCGACCACAGGAAAGTACACCAACACGCTCCGCATACACGTCACAACCTCCCACCAACACCACACGCATCGGCGACAGCTACCAACGCATGCGTCAGACACAGTCGCAAAAGGTAGCAAAAGGTAGCAAAAGGTAACAAAAGGTAGCAAAAGGTAGCAAACCGTCGTAAGATGTCCGAGACAGAAAAACAGCCGTCACGACACTTCCGACCACAGGAAAGTACACCAACACGCTCCGCATACACGTCAAAACCTCCCACCAACACCACACGCATCGGCGACACGTACCAACGCATGCGTCAGACACAGTCGCAAAAGGTAGCAAAAGGTAGCAAAAGGTAGCAAAAGGTAGCAAAAGGTAGCAAAAGGTAGCAAAAGGTAGCAAAAGGTAGCAAAAGGTAGCAAACCGTCGTAAGATGTCCGAGACAGTCAGAAACAGCCGTCACGACACTTCCGACCACAGGAAAGTACACCAACACGCTCCGCATACACGTCACAACCTCCCACCTAGACCACACGCATCGGCGACACGTACCAACGCATGCGTCAGACACAGTCGCAAAAGGTAGCAAAAGGTAGCAAAAGGTAGCAAAAGGTAGCAAAAGGTAGCCAAAGGTAGCAAAAGGTAGCAAAAGGTAGCAAAAGGTAGCAAAAGGTAGCAAACCGTCGTAAGATTTCCGAGACAGTCAGAAACAGCCGTCACGACACTTCCGACCACAGGAAAGTACACCAACACGCTCCGCATACACGTCACAACCTCCCACCAACACCACACGCATCGGCGACACGTACCAACGCATGCGTCAGACACAGTCGCAAAAGGTAGCAAAAGGTAGCCAAAGGTAGCAAAAGGTAGCCAAAGGTAGCAAAAGGTAGCAAAAGGTAGCAAAAGGTAGCAAAAGGTAGCAAAAGGTAGCAAACCGTCGTAAGATGTCCGAGACAGTCAGAAACAGCCGTCACGACACTTCCGACCACAGGAAAGTACACCAACACGCTCCGCATACACGTCACAACCTCCCACCAACACCACACGCATCGGCGACACGTACCAACGCATGCGTTAGACACAGTCGCAAAAGGTAGCAAAAGGTAGCAAAAGGTAGCAAAAGGTAGCAAAAGGTAGCAAACCGTCGTAAGATGTCCGAGACAGTCAGAAACAGCCGTCACGACACTTCCGACCACAGGAAAGTACACCAACACGCTCCGCATACACGTCAAAACCTCCCACAAACCACACGCATCGGCGACACGTACCAACGCATGCGTCAGACACAGTCGCAAAAGGTAGCAAAGGTAGCAAAGGTAGCAAAAGGTAGCAAAAGGTAGCAAAAAGTAGCAAAAGTAGCAAAAGGTAGCAAAAGGTAGCAAACCGTCGTAAGATGTCCGAGACAGTCAGAAACAGCCGTCACGACACTTCCGACCACAGGAAAGTACACCAACACGCTCCGCATACACGTCACAACCTCCCACCTAGACCACACGCATCGGCGACACGTACCAACGCATGCGTCAGACACAGTCGCAAAAGGTAGCAAAAGGTAGCAAAAGGTAGCAAAAGGTAGCAAAAGGTAGCCAAAGGTAGCAAAAGGTAGCAAAAGGTAGCAAAAGGTAGCAAAAGGTAGCAAACCGTCGTAAGATTTCCGAGACAGTCAGAAACAGCCGTCACGACACTTCCGACCACAGGAAAGTACACCAACACGCTCCGCATACACGTCACAACCTCCCACCAACACCACACGCATCGGCGACACGTACCAACGCATGCGTCAGACACAGTCGCAAAAGGTAGCAAAAGGTAGCCAAAGGTAGCAAAAGGTAGCCAAAGGTAGCAAAAGGTAGCAAAAGGTAGCAAAAGGTAGCAAAAGGTAGCTAGCAAAAGGTAGCAAACGTCGTAAGATTTCCGAGACAGTCAGAACAGCCGTCACGACACTTCCGACCACAGGAAAGTACACCAACACGCTCCGCATACACGTCACAACCTCCCACCAACACCACACGCATCGGCGACACGTACCAACGCATGCGTTAGACACAGTCGCAAAAGGTAGCAAAAGGTAGCAAAAGGTAGCAAAAGGTAGCAAAAGGTAGCAAAAGGTAGCCAAAGGTAGCCAAAGGTAGCAAAAGGTAGCCAAAGGTAGCAAAAGGTAGCAAAAGGTAGCAAAAGGTAGCAAAAGGTAGCAAAAGGTAGCAAAAGGTAGCAAAAGGTAGCAAACCGTCGTAAGATGTCCGAGACAGTCAGAAACAGCCGTCACGACACTTCCGACCACAGGAAAGTACACCAACACGCTCCGCATACACGTCAAAACCTCCCACCAACACCACACGCATCGGCGACACGTACCAACGCATGCGTCAGACACAGTCGCAAAAGGTAGCGAAAGGTAGCAAAAGGTAGCAAAAGGTAGCAAAAGGTAGCAAACCGTCGTAAGATGTCCGAGACAGTCAGAAACAGCCGTCACGACACTTCCGACCACAGGAAAGTACACCAACACGCTCCGCATACACGTCACAACCTCCCACCAACACCACACGCATCGGCGACACGTACCAACGCATGCGTCAGACACAGTCGCAAAAGGTAGCAAAAGGTAGCAAAAGGTAGCAAAAGGTAGCAAAAGGTAGCAAAAGGTAGCAAAAGGTAGCCAAAGGTAGCAAAAGGTAGCAAAAGGTAGCAAAAGGTAGCAAAAGGTAGCAAACCGTCGTAAGATGTCCGAGACAGTCAGAAACAGCCGTCACGACACTTCCGACCACAGGAAAGTACACCACAACGCTCCGCATACACGTCACAACCTCCCACCAACACCACACGCATCGGCGACACGTACCAACGCATGCGTCAGACACAGTCGCAAAAGGTAGCGAGAGGTAGCAAAAGGTAGCAAAAGGTAGCAAAAGGTAGCCAAAGGTAGCAAAAGGTAGCCAAAGGTAGCAAAAGGTAGCAAAAGGTAGCAAAAGGTAGCAAAAGGTAGCAAACCGTCGTAAGATGTCCGAGACAGTCAGAAACAGCCGTCACGACACTTCCGACCACAGGAAAGTACACCAACACGCTCCGCATACACGTCAAAACCTCCCACCAACACCACACGCATCGGCGACACGTACCAACGCATGCGTCAGACACAGTCGCAAAAGGTAGCAAAAGGTAGCAAAAGGTAGCAAAAGGTAGCCAAAGGTAGCAAAAGGTAGCCAAAGGTAGCAAAAGGTAGCAAAAGGTAGCAAAAGGTAGCAAAAGGTAGCAAAAGGTAGCAAACCGTCGTAAGATGTCCGAGACAGTCAGAAACAGCCGTCACGACACTTCCGACCACAGGAAAGTACACCAACACGCTCCGCATACACGTCACAACCTCCCACCAACACCACACGCATCGGCGACACGTACCAACGCATGCGTCAGACACAGTCGCAAAAGGTAGCAAAAGGTAGCAAAAGGTAGCAAAAGGTAGCCAAAGGTAGCAAAAGGTAGCCAAAGGTAGCAAAAGGTAGCAAAAGGTAGCAAAAGGTAGCAAAAGGTAGCAAAAGGTAGCAAACCGTCGTAAGATGTCCGAGACAGTCAGAAACAGCCGTCACGACACTTCCGACCACAGGAAAGTACACCAACACGCTCCGCATACACGTCACAACCTCCCACCAACACCACACGCATCGGCGACACGTACCAACGCATGCGTCAGACACAGTCGCAAAAGGTAGCAAAAGGTAGCAAAAGGTAGCCAAAGGTAGCAAAAGGTAGCAAAAGGTAGCAAAAGGTAGCAAAAGGTAGCAAACCGTCGTAAGATGTCCGAGACAGTCAGAAACAGCCGTCACGACACTTCCGACCACAGGAAAGTACACCAACACGCTCCGCATACACGTCACAACCTCCCACCAACACCACACGCATCGGCGACACGTACCAACGCATGCGTCAGACACAGTCGCAAAAGGTAGCAAAAGGTAGCAAAAGGTAGCAAAAGGTAGCCAAAGGTAGCAAAAGGTAGCCAAAGGTAGCAAAAGGTAGCAAAAGGTAGCAAAAGGTAGCAAAAGGTAGCAAAAGGTAGCAAACCGTCGTAAGATGTCGAGACAGTCAGAAACAGCCGTCACGACACTTCCGACCACAGGAAAGTACACCAACACGCTCCGCATACACGTCACAACCTCCCACCAACACACACGCATCGGCGACACGTACCAACGCATGCGTCAGACACAGTCGCAAAAGGTAGCAAAAGGTAGCAAAAGGTAGCAAAAGGTAGCCAAAGGTAGCAAAGGTAGCCAAAGGTAGCAAAAGGTAGCAAAAGGTAGCAAAAGGTAGCAAAAAGGTAGCAAAAGGTAGCAAACCGTCGTAAGATGTCCGAGACAGTCAGAAACAGCCGTCACGACACTTCCGACCACAGGAAAGTACACCAACACGCTCCGCATACACGTCACAACCTCCCACCAACACCACACGCATCGGCGACACGTACCAACGCATGCGTTAGACACAGTCGCAAAAGGTAGCAAAAGGTAGCAAAAGGTAGCAAAAGTAGCAAAGGTAGCCAAAGGTAGCCAAAGGTAGCAAAAGGTAGCAAAAGGTAGAAAGGGCAAAAGGTAGCAAAAGTAGCAAAGGTAGCAAAAGGTAAAAGGTAGCAAACCGTCGTAAGATTTCCGAGACAGTCAGAAACACCGTCACGACACTTCCGACCACAGGAAAGTACACCAACACGCTCCGCATACACGTCAAAACCCACCAACACCACACGCATCGGCGACACGTACCAACGCATGCGTCAGACACAGTCGCAAAAGGTAGCAAAAGGTAGCAAAAGGTAGCAAAAGGTAGCAAAAGGTAGCAAACCGTCGTAAGATGTCCGAGACAGTCAGAAACAGCCGTCACGACACTTCCGACCACAGGAAAGTACACCAACACGCTCCGCATACACGTCACAACCTCCCACCAACACCAACGCTTCGGCGACACGTACCAACGCATGCGTCAGACACAGTCGCAAAAGGTAGCAAAAGGTAGCAAAAGGTAGCCAAAGGTAGCCAAAGGTAGCCAAAGGTAGCCAAAGGTAGCAAAAGGTAGCAAAAGGTAGCAAACCGTCGTAAGATGTCCGAGACAGTCAGAAACAGCCGCCACGACACTTCCGACCACAGGAAAGTACACCAACACGCTCCGCATACACGTCACAACCTCCCACCAACACCACACGCATCGGCGACACGTAAAGCATGCGTCAGACACAGTCGCAAAAGGTAGCAAAAGGTAGCAAAAGGTAGCAAAAGGTAGCCAAAGGTAGCAAAAGGTAGCAAAAGGTAGCAAAAGGTAGCAAAAGGTAGCAAACCGTCGTAAGATGTCCGAGACAGTCAGAAACAGCCGTCACGACACTTTCCGACCACAGGAAAGTACACCAACACGCTCGCATACACGTCACAACCTCCACCAACACCACACGCATCGGCGACACGTACCAACGCATGCGTCAGACACAGTCGCAAAAGGTAGCAAAAGGTAGCAAAAGGTAGCAAAAGGTAGCAAACCGTCGTAAGATGTCCGAGACAGTCAGAAACAGCCGTCACGACACTTCCGACAACAGGAAAGTACACCAACACGCTCCGCATACACGTCACAACCTCCCACCAACACCACACGCATCGGCGACACGTACCAACGCATGCGTCAGACACAGTCGCAAAAGGTAGCAAAAGGTAGCAAAAGGTAGCCAAAGGTAGCCAAAGGTAGCAAAAGGTAGCAAACCGTCGTAAGATTTCCGAGACAGTCAGAAACAGCCGTCACGACACTTCCGACCACAGGAAAGTACACCAACACGCTCCGCATACACGTCACAACCTCCCACCTAGACCACACGCATCGGCGACACGTACCAACGCATGCGTCAGACACAGTCGCAAAAGGTAGCAAAAGGTAGCAAAAGGTAGCAAAAGGTAGCCAAAGGTAGCAAAAGGTAGCAAAAGGTAGCAAAAGGTAGCAAACCGTCGTAAGATGTCCGAGACAGTCAGAAACAGCCGTCACGACACTTCCGACCACAGGAAAGTACACCAACACGCTCCGCATACACGTCACAACCTCCCCACCAACACCACCGCATCGGCGACACGTACCAACGCATGCGTCAGACACAGTCGCAAAGGTAGCGAAAGGTAGCAAAGGTAGCAAAAGGTAGCAAAGGTAGCCAAAGGTACAAAGGTAGCAAAGGTAGCAAAAGGTAGCAAAAGGTAGCAAACCGTCGTAAGATGTCCGAGACAGTCAGAAACAGCCGTCACGACACTTCCGACCACAGGAAAGTACACCAACACGCTCCGCATACACGTCAAAACCTCCCACCAACACCACACGCATCGGCGACACGTACCAACGCATGCGTCAGACACAGTCGCAAAAGGTAGCCAAAGGTAGCAAAAGGTAGCAAAAGGTAGCCAAAGGTAGCAAAAGGTAGCAAACCGTCGTAAGATGTCCGAGACAGTCAAACAGCCGTCACGACCACTTCCGACCACAGGAAAGTACACCAACACGCTCCGCATACACGTCACAACCTCCCACCAACACCACACGCATCGGCGACACGTACCAACGCATGCGTCAGACACAGTCGCAAAAGGTAGCAAAAGGTAGCAAAAGGTAGCCAAAGGTAGCCAAAGGTAGCCAAAGGTAGCCAAAGGTAGCAAAAGGTAGCAAAAGGTAGCAAACCGTCGTAAGATGTCCGAGACAGTCAGAAACAGCCGCCACGACACTTCCGACCACAGGAAAGTACACCAACACGCTCCGCATACACGTCACAACCTCCCACCAACACCACACGCATCGGCGACACGTACCAACGCATGCGTCAGACACAGTCGCAAAAGGTAGCAAAAGGTAGCAAAAGGTAGCAAAAGGTAGCCAAAGGTAGCAAAAGGTAGCAAAAGGTAGCAAAAGGTAGCAAAAGGTAGCAAACCGTCGTAAGATGTCCGAGACAGTCAGAAACAGCCGTCACGACACTTCCGACCACAGGAAAGTACACCAACACGCTCCGCATACACGTCACAACCTCCCACCAACACCACACGCATCGGCGACACGTACCAACGCATGCGTCAGACACAGTCGCAAAAGGTAGCAAAAGGTAGCAAAAGGTAGCAAAAGGTAGCAAACCGTCGTAAGATGTCCGAGACAGTCAGAAACAGCCGTCACGACACTTCCGACCACAGGAAAGTACACCAACACGCTCCGCATACACGTCACAACCTCCCACCAACACCACACGCATCGGCGACACGTACCAACGCATGCGTCAGACACAGTCGCAAAAGGTAGCAAAAGGTAGCAAAAGGTAGCAAAAGGTAGCAAACCGTCGTAAGATGTCCGAGTCAGTCAGAAACAGCCGTCACGACACTTCCGACCACAGGAAAGTACACCAACACGCTCCGCATACACGTCACAACCTCCACCAACACCACACGCATCGGCGACACGTACCAACGCATGCGTCAGACACAGTCGCAAAAGGTAGCAAAAGGTAGCAAAAGGTAGCCAAAGGTAGCACAAAGGTAGCAAAAGGTAGCAAACCGTCGTAAGATTCCGAGACAGTCAGAAACAGCCGTCACGACACTTCCGACCACAGGAAAGTACACCAACACGCTCCGCATACACGTCACAACCTCCCACCTACACCACACGCATCGCGACACGTACCAACGCATGCGTCAGACACAGTCGCAAAAGGTAGCAAAAGGTAGCAAAAGGTAGCAAAAGGTAGCAAAGGTAGCAAAGGTAGCAAAAGGTAGCAAAAGGTAGCAAACCGTCGTAAGATGTCGAGACAGTCAGAAACAGCCGTCACGACCTTCCGACCACAGGAAAGTACACCAACACGCTCCGCATACACGTCACAACCTCCACCAACACCACACGCATCGTCGACACGTACCAACGCATGCGTCAGACACAGTCGCAAAAGGTAGCAAAAGGTAGCAAAAGGTAGCAAAGGTAGCAAAAGGTAGCAAAAGGTAGCAAACCGTCGTAAGACGTCGAGACAGTCAGAAACAGCCTCACGACACTTCCGACCACAGGAAAGTACACCAACACGCTCCGCATACACGTCACAACCTGCCACCAACACCACACGCATCGTCGACACGTACCAACGCATGCGTCAGACACAGTCGCAAAAGGTAGCAAAAGGTAGCAAAAGGTAGCAAAAGGTAGCAAGGTAGCAAAAGGTAGCAAAAGGTAGCAAAAGGTAGCAAACCGTCGTGACGTCCGAGACAGTCAGAAACAGCCGTCACGACACTTCCGACCACAGGAAAGTACACCAACACGCTCCGCATACACGTCACAACCTGCCACCAACCACACGCATCGCGACACGTACCAACGCATGCGTCAGACACAGTCGCAAAAGGTAGCAAAAGGTAGCAAAAGGTAGCAAAAGGTAGCAAAAGGTAGCAAAAGGTAGCAAACCGTCGTCGATGTCCGAGACAGTCAGAAACAGCCTCACGACCCTTCCGACCACAGGAAAGTACACCAACACGCTCCGCATACACGTCACAACCTGCCACCAACACCACACGCATCGTCGACACGTACCAACGCATGCGTCAGACACAGTCGCAAAAGGTAGAAGCGAAGGTAGCAAAAGGTAGCAAAGGTAGCAAAAGGTAGCAAAAGGTAGCAAACCGTCGTCGATGTCGAGACAGTCAGAAACAGCCTCACGACCTTCCGACCACAGGAAAGTACACCAACACGCTCCGCATACACGTCACAACCTGCCACCAACACCACACGCATCGCGACACGTACCAACGCATGCGTCAGACACAGTCGCAAAAGGTAGCAAAAGGTAGCAAAAGGTAGCAAACCGTCGTAGATTTCCGAGACAGTCAGAAACAGCCTCACGACCTTCCGACCACAGGAAAGTACACCAACACGCTCCGCATACACGTCACAACCTCCACCACACCACACGCATCGCGACACGTACCAACGCATGCGTCAGACACAGTCGCAAAAGGTAGCAAAAGGTAGCAAAAGGTAGCAAAAGGTAGCAAAAGGTAGCAAAAGGTAGCAAAGGTAGCAAAAGGTAGCAAAAGGTAGCAGTAAAGGTAGCAAACCGTCGTAAGATTTCCGAGACAGTCAGAAACAGCCTCACGACACTTCCGACCACAGGAAAGTACACCAACACGCTCCGCATACACGTCACAACCTCACCAACACCACACGCATCGGCGACACGTACCAACGCATGCGTCAGACACAGTCGCAAAAGGTAGCAAAAGGTAGCAAAAGGTAGCAAAGGTAGCAAAGGTAGCAAAAGGTAGCAAACCGTCGTAAGACGCGAGACAGTCAGAAACAGCCGTCACGACACTTCCGACCACAGGAAAGTACACCAACACGCTCCGCATACACGTCACAACCTCCACCAACACCACACGCATCGCGACACGTACCAACGCATGCGTCAGACACAGTCGCAAAAGGTAGCAAAAGGTAGCAAAAGGTAGCAAAAGGTAGCAAAGGTAGCAAAAGGTAGCAAAAGGTAGCAAAAGGTAGCAAACCGTCGTAAGACGTCCGAGACAGTCAGAAACAGCACGTCACGACCTTCCGACCACAGGAAAGTACACCAACACGCTCCGCATACACGTCACAACCTGCCACCAACACCACACGCATCGTCGACACGTACCAACGCATGCGTCAGACACAGTCGCAAAAGGTAGCAAAAGGTAGCAAAAGGTAGCAAAGGTAGCAAAAGGTAGCAAAAGGTAGCAAAACCGTCGTAGATTCCGAGACAGTCAGAAACAGCCGTCACGACACTTCCGACCACAGGAAAGTACACCAACACGCTCCGCATACACGTCACAACCTGCCACCTACACCACACGCATCGCGACACGTACCAACGCATGCGTCAGACACAGTCGCAAAAGGTAGCAAAAGGTAGCAAAAGGTAGCAAAAGGTAGCAAAGTAGCAAAAGGTAGCAAAAGGTAGCAAAAGGTAGCAAACCGTCGTAAGATGTCCGAGACAGTCAGAAACAGCCGTCACGACACTTCCGACACAGGAAAGTACACCAACACGCTCCGCATACACGTCACAACCTCCCACATAGACCACACGCATCGGCGACACGTACCAACGCATGCGTCAGACACAGTCGCAAAAGGTAGCAAAAGGTAGCAAAAGGTAGCAAAAGGTAGCAAAAGGTAGCAAAAGGTAGCAAACCGTCGTAAGATGTCCGAGACAGTCAGAAACAGCCGTCACGACACTTCCGACCACAGGAAAGTACACCAACACGCTCCGCATACACGTCACAACCTCCACCACACCACACGCATCGGCGACACGTACCAACGCATGCGTCAGACACAGTCGCAAAAGGAAGCGAGAGGTAGCAAAAGGTAGCAAAAGGTAGCAAAAGGTAGCAAACCGTCGTAAGATGTCCGAGACAGTCAGAAACAGCCGTCACGACACTTCCGACCACAGGAAAGTACACCAACACGCTCCGCATACACGTCACAACCTCCCACCACAACCACACGCATCGGCGACACGTACCAACGCATGCGTTAGACACAGTCGCAAAAGGTAGCAAAAGGTAGCAAAAGGTAGCAAACCGTCGTAAGATTTCCGAGACAGTCAGAAACAGCCGTCACGACACTTCCGACCACAGGAAAGTACACCAACACGCTCCGCATACACGTCACAACCTCCCACCAACACCACACGCATCGGCGACACGTACCAACGCATGCGTCAGACACAGTCGCAAAAGGTAGCAAAAGGTAGCAAAAGGTAGCAAAAGGTAGCCAAAGGTAGCAAAAGGTAGCAAAAGGTAGCAAAAGGTAGCAAAAGGTAGCAAAAGGTAGCAAAAGGTAGCAAACCGTCGTAAGATGTCCGAGACAGTCAGAAACAGCCGTCACGACACTTCCGACCACAGGAAAGTACACCAACACGCTCCGCATACACGTCACAACCTCCCACCAACACCACACGCATCGGCGACACGTACCAACGCATGCGTCAGGTCAGACACAGTCGCAAAAGGTAGCAAAAGGTAGCAAAAGGTAGCAAAAGGTAGCAAACCGTCGTAAGATGTCCGAGACAGTCAGAAACAGCCGTCACGACACTTCCGACCACAGGAAAGTACACCAACACGCTCCGCATACACGTCAAAACCTCCCACCAACACCACACGCATCGGCGACACGTACCAACGCATGCGTCAGACACAGTCGCAAAAGGTAGCAAAAGGTAGCAAAAGGTAGCAAAAGGTAGCAAAAGGTAGCAAAAAGGTAGCAAAAGGTAGCAAAAGGTAGCAAAAGGTAGCAAACCGTCGTAAGATGTCCGAGACAGTCAGAAACAGCCGTCACGACACTTCCGACCACAGGAAAGTACAAACACGCTCCGCATACACGTCACAACCTCACCACACTACCACACGCATCGGCGACACGTACCAACGCATGCGTCAGACACAGTCGCAAAAGGTAGCAAAAGGTAGCAAAAGGTAGCAAAAGGTAGCAAAAGGTAGCCAAAGGTAGCAAAAGGTAGCAAAAGGTAGCAAAAGGTAGCAAAAGGTAGCAAACCGTCGTAAGATGTCCGAGACAGTCAGAAACAGCCGTCACGACACTTCCGACCACAGGAAAGTACACCAACACGCTCCGCATACACGTCACAACCTCCCACCAACACCACACGCATCGGCGACACGTACCAACGCATGCGTCAGACACAGTCGCAAAAGGTAGCAAAAGGTAGCAAAAGGTAGCAAAAGGTAGCAAAGGTAGCAAAAGGTAGCAAAAGGTAGCAAAGGTAGCAAAGTCGTAAGATTTCCGAGACAGTCAGAAACAGCCGTCACGACACTTCCGACCACAGGAAAGTACACCAACACGCTCCGCATACACGTCAAAACCTCCCACCAACACCACACGCATCGGCGACACGTACCAACGCATGCGTCAGACACAGTCGCAAAAGGTAGCAAAAGGTAGCAAAAGGTAGCAAAAGGTAGCAAAAGGTAGCAAAAGGTAGCAAACCGTCGTAAGATGTCCGAGACAGTCAGAAACAGCCGTCACGACACTTCCGACCACAGGAAAGTACACCAACACGCTCCGCATACACGTCAAAACCTCCCACCTAGACCACACGCATCGGCGACACGTACCAACGCATGCGTCAGACACAGTCGCAAAAGGTAGCAAAAGGTAGCAAAAGGTAGCAAAAGGTAGCAAAAGGTAGCAAACCGTCGTAAGATGTCCCAGACAGTCAGAAACAGCCGTCACGACACTTCCGACCACAGGAAAGTACACCAACACGCTCCGCATACACGTCACAACCTCCCACCAACACCACACGCATCGGCGACACGTACCAACGCATGCGTCAGACACAGTCGCAAAAGGTAGCGAGAGGTAGCAAAAGGTAGCAAAAGGTAGCAAACCGTCGTAAGATTTCCGAGACAGTCAGAAACAGCCGTCACGACACTTCCGACAACAGGAAAGTACACCAACACGCTCCGCATACACGTCACAACCTCCCACCTAGACCACACGCATCGGCGACACGTACCAACGCATGCGTCAGACACAGTCACAAAAGGTAGCAAAAGGTAGCAAAAGGTAGCCAAAGGTAGCAAAAGGTAGCAAAAGGTAGCAAAAGGTAGCAAAAGGTAGCAAACCGTCGTAAGATGTCCGAGACAGTCAGAAACAGCCGTCACGACACTTCCGACCACAGGAAAGTACACCAACACGCTCCGCATACACGTCACAACCTCCCACCAACACCACACGCATCGGCGACACGTACCAACGCATGCGTCAGACACAGTCGCAAAAGGTAGCAAAAGGTAGCAAAAGGTAGCAAAAGGTAGCAAAAGGTAGCCAAAGGTAGCCAAAGGTAGCAAAAGGTAGCAAAAGGTAGCAAAAGGTAGCAAACCGTCGTAAGATGTCCGAGACAGTCAGAAACAGCCGTCACGACACTTCCGACCACAGGAAAGTACACCAACACGCTCCGCATACACGTCACAACCTCCCACCAACACCACACGCATCGGCGACACGTACCAACGCATGCGTCAGACACAGTCGCAAAAGGTAGCAAAAGGTAGCAAAAGGTAGCAAAAGGTAGCCAAAGGTAGCAAAAGGTAGCAAAAGGTAGCAAAAGGTAGCAAAAGGTAGCAAACCGTCGTAAGATGTCCGAGACAGTCAGAAACAGCCGTCACGACACTTCCGACCACAGGAAAGTACACCAACACGCTCCGCATACACGTCACAACCTCCCACCAACACCACACGCATCGGCGACACGTACCAACGCATGCGTCAGACACAGTCGCAAAAGGTAGCCAAAGGTAGCAAAAGGTAGCAAAAGGTAGCAAAAGGTAGCAAAAGGTAGCAAACCGTCGTAAGATGTCCGAGACAGTCAGAAACAGCCGTCACGACACTTCCGACCACAGGAAAGTACACCAACACGCTCCGCATACACGTCACAACCTCCCACCTAGACCACACGCATCGGCGACACGTACCAACGCATGCGTCAGACACAGTCGCAAAAGGTAGCAAAAGGTAGCAAAAGGTAGCAAAAGGTAGCAAAAGGTAGCAAAAGGTAGCAAACCGTCGTAAGATTTCCGAGACAGTCAGAAACAGCCGTCACGACACTTCCGACCACAGGAAAGTACACCAACACGCTCCGCATACACGTCACAACCTCCCACCAACACCACACGCATCGGCGACATGTACCAACGCATGCGTCAGACACAGTCGCAAAAGGTAGCGAGAGGTAGCAAAAGGTAGCAAAAGGTAGCAAAAGGTAGCAAAAGGTAGCAAACCGTCGTAAGATGTCCGAGACAGTCAGAAACAGCCGTCACGACACTTCCGACCACAGGAAAGTACACCAACACGCTCCGCATACACGTCACAACCTCCACCTAGACCACACGCATCGGCGACACGTACCAACGCATGCGTCAGACACAGTCGCAAAAGGTAGCAAAAGGTAGCAAAAGGTAGCAAAAGGTAGCAAAAGGTAGCAAAAGGTAGCAAACCGTCGTAAGATTTCCGAGACAGTCAGAAACAGCCGTCACGACACTTCCGACCACAGGAAAGTACACCAACACGCTCCGCATACACGTCACAACCTCCCACCAACACCACACGCATCGGCGACATGTACCAACGCATGCGTCAGACACAGTCGCAAAAGGTAGCGAGAGGTAGCAAAAGGTAGCAAAAGGTAGCAAAAGGTAGCAAAAGGTAGCAAACCGTCGTAAGATGTCCGAGACAGTCAGAAACAGCCGTCACGACACTTCCGACCACAGGAAAGTACACCAACACGCTCCGCATACACGTCAAAACCTCCCACCAACACCACACGCATCGGCGACACGTACCAACGCATGCGTCAGACACAGTCGCAAAAGGTAGCAAAAGGTAGCAAAAGGTAGCAAAAGGTAGCCAAAGGTAGCAAAAGGTAGCAAAAGGTAGCAAAAGGTAGCAAAAGGTAGCAAAAGGTAGCAAAAGGTAGCAAAAGGTAGCAAACCGTCGTAAGATGTCCGAGACAGTCAGAAACAGCACGTCACGACCTTCCGACCACAGGAAAGTACACCAACACGCTCCGCATACACGTCAAAACCTCCCACCAACACCACACGCATCGGCGACACGTACCAACGCATGCGTCAGACACAGTCGCAAAAGGTAGCAAAAGGTAGCAAAAGGTAGCAAAAGGTAGCCAAAGGTAGCAAAAGGTAGCCAAAGGTAGCAAAAGGTAGCAAAAGGTAGCAAAGGTAGCAAAAGGTAGCAAAAGGTAGCAAACGTCGTAAGATGTCCGAGACAGTCAGAAACAGCCGTCACGACACTTCCGACCACAGGAAAGTACACCAACACGCTCCGCATACACGTCACAACCTCCCACCAACACCACACGCATCGGCGACACGTACCAACGCATGCGTCAGACACAGTCGCAAAAGGTAGCAAAAGGTAGCAAAAGGTAGCAAAAGGTAGCAAAAGGTAGCAAAAGGTAGCAAAAGGTAGCAAACCGTCGTAAGATGTCCGAGACAGTCAGAAACAGCCGTCACGACACTTCCGACCACAGGAAAGTACACCAACACGCTCCGCATACACGTCACAACCTCCCACCAACACCACACGCATCGGCGACACGTACCAACGCATGCGTCAGACACAGTCGCAAAAGGTAGCAAAAGGTAGCAAAAGGTAGCAAAAGGTAGCAAAAGGTAGCAAAAGGTAGCAAAAGGTAGCAAAAGGTAGCAAAAGGTAGCAAACCGTCGTAAGATGTCCGAGACAGTCAGAAACAGCCGTCACGACACTTCCGACCACAGGAAAGTACACCAACACGCTCCGCATACACGTCACAACCTCCCACCAACACCACACGCATCGGCGACACGTACCAACGCATGCGTCAGACACAGTCGCAAAAGGTAGCCAAAGGTAGCAAAAGGTAGCAAAAGGTAGCAAAAGGTAGCAAAAGGTAGCAAACCGTCGTAAGATGTCCGAGACAGTCAGAAACAGCCGTCACGACCACTTCCGACCACAGGAAAGTACACCAACACGCTCCGCATACACGTCACAACCTCCCACCAACACCACACGCATCGGCGACACGTACCAACGCATGCGTCAGACACAGTCGCAAAAGGTAGCAAAAGGTAGCAAAAGGTAGCAAAAGGTAGCCAAAGGTAGCAAAAGGTAGCAAAAGGTAGCAAAAGGTAGCAAAAGGTAGCAAACCGTCGTAAGATGTCCGAGACAGTCAGAAACAGCCGTCACGACACTTCCGACCACAGGAAAGTACACCAACACGCTCCGCATACACGTCACAACCTCCCACCAACACCACACGCATCGGCGACACGTACCAACGCATGAACCTGGTACAAGGATCGGATTTCTTATTGCATCGTGCAGCTTAACTTGTGTAGGGGTCCCCCATTGCTGTTGACACGTTGGGTGCTTGTACGTGGTACAGCACGAACGGATCAAGACTGTCCGTCGACTCTCCGTAACCGCTGAGGTTGCAAACGCGCATCGAAAATCAAGTTTTGAATCGCAAAGTGGAGTGACTCGTCCGATAATTCGAAAAAGACCGTGCCAAGCGCATCCGTGTCGAAGAAGATATGTTCGACAACAACCGCGAGTTGGCCGAAGCTATCCGACTTCGAAGCTCGCTTAAACGTCCACTGTTAGGAACGTGCCGTCCAGCTCTTTGAAGACAAGGCTGCTCGCAACCTCCACTCAATCGCTGAATCGGTCGCGATGTGGGGATACGCTTCGAGCGATGAAAAGCCAATTAACGTCAAGAATAGCTCCGACTATTATGAATGGACCATTATACAAACCGAACGATCGTTGCCGGCGACACCGGCTTGGTAGAATGAGGAATTAGGTCCTTGTAACAGGTTCAACACGGCATTCCCCGTGTAAACCCTAAACCCTCTCACCCGACGTCGGTCGTTTTCGCCCTGCGCGCTGCCTATCTTTGACAGTGAGCCATTGTGGTCCACCGGTGTTCTCCCCGTGTTGCACTGCTGCATGCTGAATTTTTAGACCACCGTATTTGCACATGCCGACTGATTCAGTCACAACAGCGAGCTCGTACGTGCTTCATCTTGGCGTGCTTGCCCGGCTTCATAGAGAGATGAAACGTAGCTTGATTATCTCACCAGAGGGTGGCCAGTTGCTCGAAGGGGAAGTCCAGCTATTCGAGGAGAGCGCCGAGCCACACAAGGTCGCGAGCACCTTCGTGCATCGCCACGTACTCGGCTTCGGAGGTGCTAAGTGCCACCAGCCCTGGTTTCTTCGAAGCGTAGGAGATCGTGTTGCCGTCGACTTGTGCCACTTAGCCGCTCACGCTCTTGCGATCGGCTGAGTCGTTCGTGTAGTCCGCGTCTGGGAATGACTCGAGTCTCGGTCGATCGCGGTCTCGGACTTGGATCAACAGGCCGAACTCGACGGTCTTGCGTAGATAGCGTAGGACGCGATTAGCTTTCATGAAGTGACGCCAGTCATGCTCAGCGCTGAATTGCCCGAGATATCTCGTGGCATGCGCAAGATCGGGTCTGGTGCCCGACACCAGGTACTGGATCGCTTCCACGATCTCTCGGAATGGCATCTCATCTTATCTGAGGGTAAGTGAGCTCGCCCTTGCTCTCGGGAGTGTCGACTCCGTTTCACTCTTGCATGTTGAATCGCTTAAGTATCGTCTCAATGTACGTGGCTTGTGATAGGAACAGTGAGTCGCGCGATGGAGAGATCAGCACGTCGATGCCCAGGAGATATCGCACTCGGCCGAGCGAGGTGAGATCGAACTGTTTCCGTAGCTTGGATTCGATGCTCTCACATGCGTGCTTGTATCCCATGATGAGGAGATCATCGACGTAGGTGGAGATGAGGAGATCCACGCTGCTCTGTCCCACTTGTCGGGCATAGAGTCCGTGATCTTGGTTAAGCCGTCGAAGGCCAAGAGAGACCAGCGCGTTGTGAAGTGTGAGGTACCACACACGTGGAGCCTGTCTTAATCCATACAGAGACTTGAGTAGCCTGCATACCATTGTCTTGTTCCCTTCTCCTCCTGGTGGCAACTCCATGCACACGCGTTCGTTGAGGTCACCGTGGAGGAACGTGGTCTTGACGTCGACCTGGAGATTCTCCCACTGACGCCAAAGCGCGTAGTGAAGCACTGTGCGTATGGTCTCGAAACGTCTCGAAATAATCGATGCCCATGCGCTGCCGAAAGCCGTGGATGACGAGCCGGGCCTTGAACTGGACGACGTGGCCATCAGAGGCGGCCTTGGAGCCTTGGACGGGACGACGTGGCCATCAGAGGCGGCCTTGGGGTCCCCGATGAGTCGGAGGCATCTTTGATGTGTCACATGCGCCTTATTGTCTTATGAAATATGTTGTCAGGATGGTGTCCGGTAAGGTGTGAACGTCACGAACATATAACACTGGGTGTGAAGTACGCCTCTTGGCTTCGGGGTCTGAGAATGCTTTTCAACACCGAGCGACACGTCACACAGGTGCCACCGAGCAATTACATCACGACCCATGCCACGACGTCAAACGCCACGACAGATTCGGCGTCGGTACGCTCGGCGTACCGCGCCATGTGCATAGAAATCTTGCAGAGCCGTGATGGAGGTGGCTACATCACGGCAAAAGGAAGTAGACTTCTGTACAAGTCTCTCCAGGCGGCGATGAAGAAGCCCCCTGCTGGACGCGGTGACGTGCGTGCTCTGACATGCCAAGTGCTGCTCAAGGTCACAACACGTCGCGTCACGGCTCAGCATCTCGCTCCTTACTTGCTGGTGCGTCTACGCTCACGCGCGGTCATGCCTTCAACTATGTAGTCGACGTGTTCATGCCGCCAAATATACAACAAATAGAGAGGACTGCACCCTCCCTCGCTGAGCGGCAAGGCAGAGCTAAGCACCGTTGCTGGCTCCAAGTAGGGCGTTTCCTTTGAGAACAGTCCTGTCGACAAGAAGGCGACCCGCTATCGCCGTCGACACCTGCGCGTGCCCGAGCGACTGCTTACACCACAGTCGCTGCGGGTACAGCGCTCCCCTTTCGGCCGTCAAGCGGGCGTCGAACCAGCCCGCTGACCAGCGCCTGGGCCGTGGCAGCCTCACAATCTACCCCCAACCCTCGGCTTCCTGCCAGAAGGCCGCCTCCGAGCGCTGCAGCGACGTTTAAGGCGCCTGGTCCGCGGCAGTTAGCGCGGATCCGAGAACCCAAGGCTCTGTGCGTGTGCGGCTCGAGGAGTGTGAGGTGTCGCTGACCTCTCGTTCCCAGCCCGCATCACCACGGCCTTGCTCTTCTCCAAAGCGAAACGAGAAGCCGTTCCACGAATCGCGTAGTTCCGGAGTTACGAACCGCAGTGTTGCGATGCGCGATCTTGGTTCACACAACGTGTTTTGGGCGTCCCTTTTTGTAGCTGCTGTAGGCGGTCGTGATCCGCTCGACTCTTGGGCTGATAACCCCTTGTGTCAACTTCAACATGAAGATGTCCGCTTGTCAACGCCCTATTCGATTTGTCTAGGGTTTCGAGTTCGTTTACTCTTCTTATCTTCATCGGTGTCTGCTCCATCGTTTTCTCTTTTTCGTTTTCGAGTCGGGTCTCGATCATCTTCATACCAGTCACGCTTACTTCTGCACGGCAGTGGCTTCCTCCAACCGTGCTGTTGTTTGCGCTTATATATCCTGCAGTCCTTGATTACATGATTGGCCAGCCCACAATGAAAACACTTCCTCTTGGTGACACTCGCACTATTCCGCTGACCAACAACAGTCATCGCAGATTCGGCAGTACTCAGACTCCTGTCGCGGCGACTTGAATAAGCATCGCTTTCTTCAATGTACGTTGCATCGAGCAATTTCACGAGAATGTCGAACTCCAACGGCTTCTCTGATTTCGGAAAAGAGAAGCGGTTGGTAGACGTTCTCGTAAAATTGCTTGAGAACTCAGTAGAGCCGTGTAGCAGAAGTCATACTCTGGATTGGCTTCAGAGAGCACAATACCCATCTAAAGTACTACGTATAACCGGTATCCTGGTTAAGGGTTAAGGGTTAAGGGTTAAGGGTTAAGGGTTAAGGGTTAAGGGTTAAGGGTTAAGGGTTAAGGGTTAAGGGTTAAGGGTTTAGGGTTTAGGGTTTAGGGTTTAGGGTTTAGGGTTTAGGGTTTAGGGTTTAGGGTTTAGGGTTTAGGGTTTAGGGTTTAGGGTTTAGGGTTTAGGGTTTAGGGTTTAGGGTTTAGGGTTTAGGGTTTAGGGTTTAGGGTTTAGGGTTTAGGGTTTAGGGTTTAGGGTTTTAGGGTTTAGGGTTTAGGGTTTAGGGTTTAGGTTTAGGGTTTAGGGTTTAGGGTTAGGGTTAGGGTTTAGGGTTTAGGGTT
>JAKVDI010000268.1:0-21810 GCA_022836835.1 Pythium insidiosum | reverse complement strand
TACTAGCGTCACTACACTGTGGGTTTAGGGACATTCCACATTCCACAACGGCGGCGGCTGAATGCAGTGGGTTGTTGGTGGGCGTTGGCGTATCGAGTGCAAGTGATGTCTAGATCACCTTGTCGGAGCGTGTCAAGCGAACCAACTGGTCGTATCGTGTTGTGCGTCATTGTCATCGTCAGAGGTTGTTGGGCGTGTCGGTCGACTCGGCATGACCCCATTGGAGGTGATATGCACTCGTGAAGCGTGTGCGCGTGGGGTAAAGTCGAGCGAGTTGTGATGCGGTGTGTATCTGTGTAAGTGTGTATGTGTGGTGTATGCATGTGCTGCGCGATCGTGTGTGCGAGGTGTTTTGAGGGGTGTTGGGCGTGTTTGTGGGTGTCTGGGCGTGTTTGCGGGCGTGCGAGTGCGTTGTGTACGTTGTGTTTGTGTGTGTATGGGATGTGGTTGGCTAATGGGGATGGATTGTGGGTTGGAGAGGTGGTTTTGCGTGGCCATGTGGTCTAGTGGTATGATTCTCGCTTAGGGTGCGAGAGGTCCCGGATTCGATCTCCGGCATGGCCCCTGACCTTATCTTTTTGATCCCCCGTCCAGCACCACACGTCGCACATGACGCAATGATTAGACGGGTCGAGCCCCACTTCGATAACATGGTCATGCACACCACATCCATGACCGATCCCATGGCACTCACTCCAGTCCGTCGTCGCCTTCCCCCGCATCCGCGCCGAGTGTCCAGCATCACCGACGGCATAGCAGGGCGTGTATCGGTGCCAGCGCGTGCGACGCAGCACGACCCGACCTGGCCGTACCATTGTACCATTGTACCATTGACTCGGTACTCGGTACTCGGTCGATCGCGCACGCCACGCAACATCGGCGCCTTCTGTGCATTTCACTTGGCCTCCTGCCGTGCTGGTCCGACAGCAAACACGCACGGCAAAGACCGACCGCCCCGCCATCACACAACACCATCCATGGCGTCTCACGCCATGTGTAGGTGTGTAGGGCCCACTACTAGCGTCACTACACTGTGGGTTTAGGGACATTCCACATTCCACAACGGCGGCGGCTGAATGCAGTGGGTTGTTGGTGGGCGTTGGCGTATCGAGTGCAAGTGATGTCTAGATCACCTTGTCGGAGCGTGTCAAGCGAACCAACTGGTCGTATCGTGTTGTGCGTCATTGTCATCGTCAGAGGTTGTTGGGCGTGTCGGTCGACTCGGCATGACCCCATTGGAGGTGATATGCACTCGTGAAGCGTGTGCGCGTGGGGTAAAGTCGAGCGAGTTGTGATGCGGTGTGTATCTGTGTAAGTGTGTATGTGTGGTGTATGCATGTGCTGCGCGATCGTGTGTGCGAGGTGTTTTGAGGGGTGTTGGGCGTGTTTGTGGGTGTCTGGGCGTGTTTGCGGGCGTGCGAGTGCGTTGTGTACGTTGTGTTTGTGTGTGTATGGGATGTGGTTGGCTAATGGGGATGGATTGTGGGTTGGAGAGGTGGTTTTGCGTGGCCATGTGGTCTAGTGGTATGATTCTCGCTTAGGGTGCGAGAGGTCCCGGATTCGATCTCCGGCATGGCCCCTGACCTTATCTTTTTGATCCCCCGTCCAGCACCACACGTCGCACATGACGCAATGATTAGACGGGTCGAGCCCCACTTCGATAACATGGTCATGCACACCACATCCATGACCGATCCCATGGCACTCACTCCAGTCCGTCGTCGCCTTCCCCCGCATCCGCGCCGAGTGTCCAGCATCACCGACGGCATAGCAGGGCGTGTATCGGTGCCAGCGCGTGCGACGCAGCACGACCCGACCTGGCCGTACCATTGTACCATTGTACCATTGACTCGGTACTCGGTACTCGGTCGATCGCGCACGCCACGCAACATCGGCGCCTTCTGTGCATTTCACTTGGCCTCCTGCCGTGCTGGTCCGACAGCAAACACGCACGGCAAAGACCGACCGCCCCGCCATCACACAACACCATCCATGGCGTCTCACGCCATGTGTAGGTGTGTAGGGCCCACTACTAGCGTCACTACACTGTGGGTTTAGGGACATTCCACATTCCACAACGGCGGCGGCTGAATGCAGTGGGTTGTTGGTGGGCGTTGGCGTATCGAGTGCAAGTGATGTCTAGATCACCTTGTCGGAGCGTGTCAAGCGAACCAACTGGTCGTATCGTGTTGTGCGTCATTGTCATCGTCAGAGGTTGTTGGGCGTGTCGGTCGACTCGGCATGACCCCATTGGAGGTGATATGCACTCGTGAAGCGTGTGCGCGTGGGGTAAAGTCGAGCGAGTTGTGATGCGGTGTGTATCTGTGTAAGTGTGTATGTGTGGTGTATGCATGTGCTGCGCGATCGTGTGTGCGAGGTGTTTTGAGGGGTGTTGGGCGTGTTTGTGGGTGTCTGGGCGTGTTTGCGGGCGTGCGAGTGCGTTGTGTACGTTGTGTTTGTGTGTGTATGGGATGTGGTTGGCTAATGGGGATGGATTGTGGGTTGGAGAGGTGGTTTTGCGTGGCCATGTGGTCTAGTGGTATGATTCTCGCTTAGGGTGCGAGAGGTCCCGGATTCGATCTCCGGCATGGCCCCTGACCTTATCTTTTTGATCCCCCGTCCAGCACCACACGTCGCACATGACGCAATGATTAGACGGGTCGAGCCCCACTTCGATAACATGGTCATGCACACCACATCCATGACCGATCCCATGGCACTCACTCCAGTCCGTCGTCGCCTTCCCCCGCATCCGCGCCGAGTGTCCAGCATCACCGACGGCATAGCAGGGCGTGTATCGGTGCCAGCGCGTGCGACGCAGCACGACCCGACCTGGCCGTACCATTGTACCATTGTACCATTGACTCGGTACTCGGTACTCGGTCGATCGCGCACGCCACGCAACATCGGCGCCTTCTGTGCATTTCACTTGGCCTCCTGCCGTGCTGGTCCGACAGCAAACACGCACGGCAAAGACCGACCGCCCCGCCATCACACAACACCATCCATGGCGTCTCACGCCATGTGTAGGTGTGTAGGGCCCACTACTAGCGTCACTACACTGTGGGTTTAGGGACATTCCACATTCCACAACGGCGGCGGCTGAATGCAGTGGGTTGTTGGTGGGCGTTGGCGTATCGAGTGCAAGTGATGTCTAGATCACCTTGTCGGAGCGTGTCAAGCGAACCAACTGGTCGTATCGTGTTGTGCGTCATTGTCATCGTCAGAGGTTGTTGGGCGTGTCGGTCGACTCGGCATGACCCCATTGGAGGTGATATGCACTCGTGAAGCGTGTGCGCGTGGGGTAAAGTCGAGCGAGTTGTGATGCGGTGTGTATCTGTGTAAGTGTGTATGTGTGGTGTATGCATGTGCTGCGCGATCGTGTGTGCGAGGTGTTTTGAGGGGTGTTGGGCGTGTTTGTGGGTGTCTGGGCGTGTTTGCGGGCGTGCGAGTGCGTTGTGTACGTTGTGTTTGTGTGTGTATGGGATGTGGTTGGCTAATGGGGATGGATTGTGGGTTGGAGAGGTGGTTTTGCGTGGCCATGTGGTCTAGTGGTATGATTCTCGCTTAGGGTGCGAGAGGTCCCGGATTCGATCTCCGGCATGGCCCCTGACCTTATCTTTTTGATCCCCCGTCCAGCACCACACGTCGCACATGACGCAATGATTAGACGGGTCGAGCCCCACTTCGATAACATGGTCATGCACACCACATCCATGACCGATCCCATGGCACTCACTCCAGTCCGTCGTCGCCTTCCCCCGCATCCGCGCCGAGTGTCCAGCATCACCGACGGCATAGCAGGGCGTGTATCGGTGCCAGCGCGTGCGACGCAGCACGACCCGACCTGGCCGTACCATTGTACCATTGTACCATTGACTCGGTACTCGGTACTCGGTCGATCGCGCACGCCACGCAACATCGGCGCCTTCTGTGCATTTCACTTGGCCTCCTGCCGTGCTGGTCCGACAGCAAACACGCACGGCAAAGACCGACCGCCCCGCCATCACACAACACCATCCATGGCGTCTCACGCCATGTGTAGGTGTGTAGGGCCCACTACTAGCGTCACTACACTGTGGGTTTAGGGACATTCCACATTCCACAACGGCGGCGGCTGAATGCAGTGGGTTGTTGGTGGGCGTTGGCGTATCGAGTGCAAGTGATGTCTAGATCACCTTGTCGGAGCGTGTCAAGCGAACCAACTGGTCGTATCGTGTTGTGCGTCATTGTCATCGTCAGAGGTTGTTGGGCGTGTCGGTCGACTCGGCATGACCCCATTGGAGGTGATATGCACTCGTGAAGCGTGTGCGCGTGGGGTAAAGTCGAGCGAGTTGTGATGCGGTGTGTATCTGTGTAAGTGTGTATGTGTGGTGTATGCATGTGCTGCGCGATCGTGTGTGCGAGGTGTTTTGAGGGGTGTTGGGCGTGTTTGTGGGTGTCTGGGCGTGTTTGCGGGCGTGCGAGTGCGTTGTGTACGTTGTGTTTGTGTGTGTATGGGATGTGGTTGGCTAATGGGGATGGATTGTGGGTTGGAGAGGTGGTTTTGCGTGGCCATGTGGTCTAGTGGTATGATTCTCGCTTAGGGTGCGAGAGGTCCCGGATTCGATCTCCGGCATGGCCCCTGACCTTATCTTTTTGATCCCCCGTCCAGCACCACACGTCGCACATGACGCAATGATTAGACGGGTCGAGCCCCACTTCGATAACATGGTCATGCACACCACATCCATGACCGATCCCATGGCACTCACTCCAGTCCGTCGTCGCCTTCCCCCGCATCCGCGCCGAGTGTCCAGCATCACCGACGGCATAGCAGGGCGTGTATCGGTGCCAGCGCGTGCGACGCAGCACGACCCGACCTGGCCGTACCATTGTACCATTGTACCATTGACTCGGTACTCGGTACTCGGTCGATCGCGCACGCCACGCAACATCGGCGCCTTCTGTGCATTTCACTTGGCCTCCTGCCGTGCTGGTCCGACAGCAAACACGCACGGCAAAGACCGACCGCCCCGCCATCACACAACACCATCCATGGCGTCTCACGCCATGTGTAGGTGTGTAGGGCCCACTACTAGCGTCACTACACTGTGGGTTTAGGGACATTCCACATTCCACAACGGCGGCGGCTGAATGCAGTGGGTTGTTGGTGGGCGTTGGCGTATCGAGTGCAAGTGATGTCTAGATCACCTTGTCGGAGCGTGTCAAGCGAACCAACTGGTCGTATCGTGTTGTGCGTCATTGTCATCGTCAGAGGTTGTTGGGCGTGTCGGTCGACTCGGCATGACCCCATTGGAGGTGATATGCACTCGTGAAGCGTGTGCGCGTGGGGTAAAGTCGAGCGAGTTGTGATGCGGTGTGTATCTGTGTAAGTGTGTATGTGTGGTGTATGCATGTGCTGCGCGATCGTGTGTGCGAGGTGTTTTGAGGGGTGTTGGGCGTGTTTGTGGGTGTCTGGGCGTGTTTGCGGGCGTGCGAGTGCGTTGTGTACGTTGTGTTTGTGTGTGTATGGGATGTGGTTGGCTAATGGGGATGGATTGTGGGTTGGAGAGGTGGTTTTGCGTGGCCATGTGGTCTAGTGGTATGATTCTCGCTTAGGGTGCGAGAGGTCCCGGATTCGATCTCCGGCATGGCCCCTGACCTTATCTTTTTGATCCCCCGTCCAGCACCACACGTCGCACATGACGCAATGATTAGACGGGTCGAGCCCCACTTCGATAACATGGTCATGCACACCACATCCATGACCGATCCCATGGCACTCACTCCAGTCCGTCGTCGCCTTCCCCCGCATCCGCGCCGAGTGTCCAGCATCACCGACGGCATAGCAGGGCGTGTATCGGTGCCAGCGCGTGCGACGCAGCACGACCCGACCTGGCCGTACCATTGTACCATTGTACCATTGACTCGGTACTCGGTACTCGGTCGATCGCGCACGCCACGCAACATCGGCGCCTTCTGCATTTCACTTGGCCTCCTGCCGTGCTGGTCCGACAGCAAACACGCACGGCAAAGACCGACCGCCCCGCCATCACACAACACCATCCATGGCGTCTCACGCCATGTGTAGGTGTGTAGGGCCCACTACTAGCGTCACTACACTGTGGTTTAGGGACATTCCACATTCCACAACGGCGGCGGCTGAATGCAGTGGGTTGTTGGTGGGCGTTGGCGTATCGAGTGCAAGTGATGTCTAGATCACCTTGTCGGAGCGTGTCAAGCGAACCAACTGGTCGTATCGTGTTGTGCGTCATTGTCATCGTCAGAGGTTGTTGGGCGTGTCGGTCGACTCGGCATGACCCCATTGGAGGTGATATGCACTCGTGAAGCGTGTGCGCGTGGGGTAAAGTCGAGCGAGTTGTGATGCGGTGTGTATCTGTGTAAGTGTGTATGTGTGGTGTATGCATGTGCTGCGCGATCGTGTGTGCGAGGTGTTTTGAGGGGTGTTGGGCGTGTTTGTGGGTGTCTGGGCGTGTTTGCGGGCGTGCGAGTGCGTTGTGTACGTTGTGTTTGTGTGTGTATGGGATGTGGTTGGCTAATGGGATGGATTGTGGGTTGGAGAGGTGGTTTTGCGTGGCCATGTGGTCTAGTGGTATGATTCTCGCTTAGGGTGCGAGAGGTCCGGATTCGATCTCCGGCATGGCCCCTGACCTTATCTTTTTGATCCCCCGTCAGCACCACACGTCGCACATGACGCAATGATTAGACGGGTCGAGCCCACTTCGATAACATGGTCATGCACACCACATCCATGACCGATCCCATGGCACTCACTCCAGTCCGTCGTCGCCTTCCCCCGCATCCGCGCCGAGTGTCCAGCATCACCGACGGCATAGCAGGGCGTGTATCGGTGCCAGCGCGTGCGACGCAGCACGACCCGACCTGGCCGTTACCATTGTACCATTGTACCATTGACTCGGTACTCGGTACTCGGTCGATCGCGCACGCCACGCAACATCGGCGCCTTCTGTGCATTTCACTTGGCCTCCATGCCGTGCTGGTCCGACAGCAAACACGCACGGCAAAGACCGACCGCCCGCCATCAACAACCATCCATGGCGTCTCACGCCATGTGTAGGTGTGTAGGGCCCACTACTAGCGTCACTACACTGTGGGTTTAGGGACATTCCACATTCCACAACGGCGGCGGCTGAATGCAGTGGGTTGTTGGTGGGCGTTGGCGTATCGAGTGCAAGTGATGTCTAGATCACCTTGTCGAGCGTGTCAAGCGAACCAACTGGTCGTATCGTGTTGTGCGTCATTGTCATCGTCAGAGGTTGTTGGGCGTGTCGGTCGACTCGGCATGACCCCATTGGAGGTGATATGCACTCGTGAAGCGTGTGCGCGTGGGGTAAAGTCGAGCGAGTTGTGATGCGGTGTGTATCTGTGTAAGTGTGTATGTGTGGTGTATGCATGTGCTGCGCGATCGTTGTGCGAGGTGTTTTTGAGGGGTGTTGGGCGTGTTTGTGGGTGTCTGGGCGTGTTTGCGGGCGTGCGAGTGCGTTGTGTACGTTGTGTTTGTGTGTGTATGGGATGTGGTTGGCTAATGGGGATGGATTGTGGGTTGGAGAGGTGGTTTTGCCGGCCATGTGGTCTAGTTGAAGATGCGTGTATTTATACTTACGTCAATACCGCTTATACCTTCTCGGCTATGACTAAGATATAACTACCGAAACTACTACTGTGTTAAGTTAATGTGCTGGGTTGCTTGGCTTGTACAGGTCGGTCGCAAGCTGGTGCTTCAGCGTGTGGGGCTCGAACCCACAGTCTTCCTTGTGGTCACGGGAGAGATCGATCCCGTGACCTTCCCCACGCTGGACGGGCAGTCTTCCACTAGACCGGGGGACCCCGTCTGGCCATGTGGTCTAGTGGTATGATTCTCGCTTAGGGTGCGAGAGGTCCCGGATTCGATCTCCGGCATGGCCCCTGACCTTATCTTTTTGATCCCCCGTCCAGCACCACACGTCGCACATGACGCAATGATTAGACGGGTCGAGCCCCACTTCGATAACATGGTCATGCACACCACATCCATGACCGATCCCATGGCACTCACTCCAGTCCGTCGTCGCCTTCCCCGCATCCGCGCCGAGTGTCCAGCATCACCGACGGCATAGCAGGGCGTGTATCGGTGCCAGCGCGTGCGACGCAGCACGACCCGACCTGGCCGTACCATTGTACCATTGTACCATTGACTCGGTACTCGGTACTCGGTCGATCGCGCACGCCACGCAACATCGGCGCCTTCTGTGCATTTCACTTGGCCTCCTGCCGTGCTGGTCCGACAGCAAACACGCACGGCAAAGACCGACCGCCCCGTCATCACACAACACCATCCATGGCGTCTCACGCCATGTGTAGGTGTGTAGGGCCCACTACTAGCGTCACTACACTGTGGGTTTAGGGACATTCCACATTCCACAACGGCGGCGGCTGAATGCAGTGGGTTGTTGGTGGCGTTGGCGTATCGAGTGCAAGTGATGTCTAGATCACCTTGTCGGAGCGTGTCAAGCGAACCAACTGGTCGTATCGTGTTGTGCGTCATTGTCATCGTCAGAGGTTGTTGGGCGTGTCGGTCGACTCGGCATGACCCCATTGGAGGTGATATGCACTCGTGAAGCGTGTGCGCGTGGGGTAAAGTCGAGCGAGTTGTGATGCGGTGTGTATCTGTGTAAGTGTGTATGTGTGGTGTATGCATGTGCTGCGCGATCGTGTGTGCGAGGTGTTTTGAGGGGTGTTGGGCGTGTTTGTGGGTGTCTGGGCGTGTTTGCGGGCGTGCGAGTGCGTTGTGTACGTTGTGTTTGTGTGTGTATGGGATGTGGTTGGCTAATGGGGATGGATTGTGGGTTGGAGAGGTGGTTTTGCGTGGCCATGTGGTCTAGTTGAAGATGCGTGTATTTATACCTTACGTCAATACCGCTTATACCTTCTCGGCTATGACTAAGATATAACTACCGAAACTACTACTGTGTTAAGTTAATGTGCTGGGTTGCTTGGCTTGTACAGGTCGGTCGCAAGCTGGTGCTTCAGCGTGTGGGGCTCGAACCCACAGTCTTCCTTGTGGTCACGGGAGAGATCGATCCCGTGACCTTCCCCACGCTGGACGGGCAGTCTTCCACTAGACCGGGGGACCCCGTCTGGCCATGTGGTCTAGTGGTATGATTCTCGCTTAGGGTGCGAGAGGTCCCGGATTCGATCTCCGGCATGGCCCCTGACCTTATCTTTTTGATCCCCCGTCCAGCACCACACGTCGCACATGACGCAATGATTAGACGGGTCGAGCCCCACTTCGATAACATGGTCATGCACACCACATCCATGACCGATCCCATGGCACTCACTCCAGTCCGTCGTCGCCTTCCCCCGCATCCGCGCCGAGTGTCCAGCATCACCGACGGCATAGCAGGGCGTGTATCGGTGCCAGCGCGTGCGACGCAGCACGACCCGACCTGGCCGTACCATTGTACCATTGTACCATTGACTCGGTACTCGGTACTCGGTCGATCGCGCACGCCACGCAACATCGGCGCCTTCTGTGCATTTCACTTGGCCTCCTGCCGTGCTGGTCCGACAGCAAACACGCACGGCAAAGACCGACCGCCCCGCCATCACACAACACCATCCATGGCGTCTCACGCCATGTGTAGGTGTGTAGGGCCCACTACTAGCGTCACTACACTGTGGGTTTAGGGACATTCCACATTCCACAACGGCGGCGGCTGAATGCAGTGGGTTGTTGGTGGGCGTTGGCGTATCGAGTGCAAGTGATGTCTAGATCACCTTGTCGGAGCGTGTCAAGCGAACCAACTGGTCGTATCGTGTTGTGCGTCATTGTCATCGTCAGAGGTTGTTGGGCGTGTCGGTCGACTCGGCATGACCCCATTGGAGGTGATATGCACTCGTGAAGCGTGTGCGCGTGGGGTAAAGTCGAGCGAGTTGTGATGCGGTGTGTATCTGTGTAAGTGTGTATGTGTGGTGTATGCATGTGCTGCGCGATCGTGTGTGCGAGGTGTTTTGAGGGGTGTTGGGCGTGTTTGTGGGTGTCTGGGCGTGTTTGCGGGCGTGCGAGTGCGTTGTGTACGTTGTGTTTGTGTGTGTATGGGATGTGGTTGGCTAATGGGGATGGATTGTGGGTTGGAGAGGTGGTTTTGCGTGGCCATGTGGTCTAGTGGTATGATTCTCGCTTAGGGTGCGAGAGGTCCCGGATTCGATCTCCGGCATGGCCCCTGACCTTATCTTTTTGATCCCCCGTCCAGCACCACACGTCGCACATGACGCAATGATTAGACGGGTCGAGCCCCACTTCGATAACATGGTCATGCACACCACATCCATGACCGATCCCATGGCACTCACTCCAGTCCGTCGTCGCCTTCCCCCGCATCCGCGCCGAGTGTCCAGCATCACCGACGGCATAGCAGGGCGTGTATCGTGCCAGCGCGTGCGACGCAGCACGACCCGACCTGGCCGTACCATTGTACCATTGTACCATTGACTCGGTACTCGGTACTCGGTCGATCGCGCACGCCACGCAACATCGGCGCCTTCTGTGCATTTCACTTGGCCTCCTGCCGTGCTGGTCCGACAGCAAACACGCACGGCAAAGACCGACCGCCCCGCCATCACACAACACCATCCATGGCGTCTCACGCCATGTGTAGGTGTGTAGGGCCCACTACTACGTCACTACACTGTGGGTTTAGGGACATTCCACATTCCACAACGGCGGCGGCTGAATGCAGTGGGTTGTTGGTGGGCGTTGGCGTATCGAGTGCAAGTGATGTCTAGATCACCTTGTCGGAGCGTGTCAAGCGAACCAACTGGTCGTATCGTGTTGTGCGTCATTGTCATCGTCAGAGGTTGTTGGGCGTGTCGGTCGACTCGCATGACCCCATTGGAGATATGCACTCGTGAAGCGTGTGCGCGTGGGTAAAGTCGAGCGAGTTGTGATGCGGTGTGTATCTGTGTAAGTGTGTATGTTGGTGTATGCATGTGCTGCGCGATCGTGTGTGCGAGGTGTTTTGAGGGGTGTTGGGCGTGTTTGGGGTGTCTGGGCGTGTTTGCGGGCGTGCGAGTGCGTTGTGTACGTTGTGTTTGTGTGTGTATGGGATGTGGTTGGCTAATGGGATGGATTGTGGTTGGAGAGTGGTTTTGCGTGGCCATGTGGTCTAGTGGTATGATTCTCGCTTAGTGCGAGAGGTCCCGGATTCGATCTCCGCATGGCCCCTGACCTTATCTTTTTGATCCCCCGTCCAGCACCACACGTCGCACATGACGCAATGATTAGACGGTCGAGCCCCACTTCGATAACATGGTCATGCACACCACATCCATGACCGATCATGGCACTCACTCCAGTCCGTCGTCGCCTTCCCCCGCATCCGCGCCGAGTGTCCAGCATCACCGACGGCATAGCAGGCGTGTATCGGTGCCAGCGCGTGCGACGCAGCACGACCCGACCTGGCCGTACCATTGTACCATTGTACCATTGACTCGGTACTCGTACTCGGTCGATCGCGCACGCCACGCAACATCGGCGCCTTCTGTGCATTTCACTTGGCCTCCTGCCGTGCTGGTCCGACAGCAAACACGCACGGCAAAGACCGACCGCCCCGCCATCACACAACACCATCCATGGCGTCTCACGCCATGTGTAGGTGTGTGTAGGGCCCACTACTAGCGTCACTACTGTGGGTTTAGGGACATTCCACATTCCACAACGGCGGCGGCTGAATCAGTGGGTTGTTGGTGGGCGTTGGCGTATCGAGTGCAAGTGATGTCTAGATCACCTTGTCGGAGCGTGTCAAGCGAACCAACTGGTCGTATCGTGTTGTGCGTCATTGTCATCGTCAGAGGTTGTGGGCGTGTCGGTCGACTCGGCATGACCCCATTGGAGGTGATATGCACTCGTGAAGCGTGTGCGCGTGGGTAAAGTCGAGCGAGTTGTGATGCGGTGTGTATCTGTGTAATGTGTATGTGTGGTGTATGCATGTGCTGCGCGATCGTGTGTGCGAGGTGTTTTGAGGGGTTTGGCGTGTTTGTGGGTGTCTGGGCGTGTTTGCGGGCGTGCGAGTGCGTTGTGTACGTTGTGTTTGTGTGTGTATGGGATGTGGTTGGCTAATGGGATGGATTGTGGTTGGAGAGGTGGTTTTGCGTGGCCATGTGGTCTAGTTGAAGATGCGTGTATTTATACCTTACGTCAATACCGCTTATACCTTCTCGGCTATGACTAAGATATAACTACCGAAACTACTACTGTGTTTAAGTTAATGTGCTGGGTTGCTTGGCTTGTACAGGTCGGTCGCAAGCTGGTGCTTCAGCGTGTGGGGCTCGAACCCACAGTCTTCCTTGTGGTCACGGGAGAGATCGATCCCGTGACCTTCCCCACGCTGGACGGGCAGTCTTCCACTAGACCGGGGGACCCCGTCTGGCCATGTGGTCTAGTGGTATGATTCTCGCTTAGGGTGCGAGAGGTCCCGGATTCGATCTCCGGCATGGCCCCTGACCTTATCTTTTTGATCCCCCGTCCAGCACCACACGTCGCACATGACGCAATGATTAGACGGGTCGAGCCCCACTTCGATAACATGGTCATGCACACCACATCCATGACCGATCCCATGGCACTCACTCCAGTCCGTCGTCGCCTTCCCCCGCATCCGCGCCGAGTGTCCAGCATCACCGACGGCATAGCAGGGCGTGTATCGGTGCCAGCGCGTGCGACGCAGCACGACCCGACCTGGCCGTACCATTGTACCATTGTACCATTGACTCGGTACTCGGTACTCGGTCGATCGCGCACGCCACGCAACATCGCGCCTTCTGTGCATTTCACTTGGCCTCCTGCCGTGCTGGTCCGACAGCAAACACGCACGGCAAAGACCGACCGCCCGTCATCACACAACACCATCCATGGCGTCTCACGCCATGTGTAGGTGTGTAGGGCCCACTACTAGCGTCACTACACTGTGGTTTAGGGACATTCCACATTCCACAACGCGGCGGCTGAATGCAGTGGGTTGTTGGTGGGCGTTGCGTATCGAGTGCAAGTGATGTCTAGATCACCTTGTCGGAGCGTGTCAAGCGAACCAACTGTCGTATCGTGTTGTGCGTCATTGTCATCGTCAGAGGTTGTTGGGCGTGTCGGTCGACTCGGCATGACCCCATTGGAGGTGATATGCACTCGTGAAGCGTGTGCGCGTGGGTAAAGTCGAGCGAGTTGTGATGCGGTGTGTATCTGTGTAAGTGTGTAGGTGTGGTGTATGCATGTGCTGCGCGATCGTGTGTGCGAGGTGTTTTGAGGGTGTTGGGCGTGTTTGTGGTGTCTGGGCGTGTTTGCGGGCGTGCGAGTGCGTTGTGTACGTTGTGTTTGTGTGTGTATGGGATGTGGTTGGCTAATGGGGATGGATTGTGGGTTGAGAGGTGGTTTTGCGTGCCATGTGGTCTAGTTGAAGATGCGTGTATTTATACCTTACGTCAACCGCTATACCTTCTCGGCTATGACTAAGATATAACTACCGAAACTACTACTGTGTTAAGTTAATGTGCTGGTTGCTTGGCTTGTACAGGTCGTCGCAAGCTGGTGCTTCAGCGTGTGGGGCTCGAACCCACAGTCTTCCTTGTGGTCAGGGAGAGATCGATCCCGTGACCTTACCACGCTGTGGACGGGCAGTCTTCCATTGAGGGGAAGTGGTGCGTGGCCATGTGGTCTAGTGGTATGATTCTCGCTTAGGGTGCGAGAGGTCCCGGATTCGATCTCCGGCATGGCCCCTGACCTTATCTTTTTGATCCCCCGTCCAGCACCACACGTCGCACATGACGCAATGATTAGACGGGTCGAGCCCCACTTCGATAACATGGTCATGCACACCACATCCATGACCGATCCCATGGCACTCACTCCAGTCCGTCGTCGCCTTCCCCCGCATCCGCGCCGAGTGTCCAGCATCACCGACGGCATAGCAGGGCGTGTATCGGTGCCAGCGCGTGCGACGCAGCACGACCCGACCTGGCCGTACCATTGTACCATTGTACCATTGACTCGGTACTCGGTACTCGGTCGATCGCGCACGCCACGCAACATCGGCGCCTTCTGTGCATTTCACTTGGCCTCCTGCCGTGCTGGTCCGACAGCAAACACGCACGGCAAAGACCGACCGCCCCGCCATCACACAACACCATCCATGGCGTCTCACGCCATGTGTAGGTGTGTAGGGCCCACTACTAGCGTCACTACACTGTGGGTTTAGGGACATTCCACATTCCACAACGGCGGCGGCTGAATGCAGTGGGTTGTTGGTGGGCGTTGGCGTATCGAGTGCAAGTGATGTCTAGATCACCTTGTCGGAGCGTGTCAAGCGAACCAACTGGTCGTATCGTGTTGTGCGTCATTGTCATCGTCAGAGGTTGTTGGGCGTGTCGGTCGACTCGGCATGACCCCATTGGAGGTGATATGCACTCGTGAAGCGTGTGCGCGTGGGGTAAAGTCGAGCGAGTTGTGATGCGGTGTGTATCTGTGTAAGTGTGTATGTGTGGTGTATGCATGTGCTGCGCGATCGTGTGTGCGAGGTGTTTTGAGGGGTGTTGGGCGTGTTTGTGGGTGTCTGGGCGTGTTTGCGGGCGTGCGAGTGCGTTGTGTACGTTGTGTTTGTGTGTGTATGGGATGTGGTTGGCTAATGGGGATGGATTGTGGGTTGGAGAGGTGGTTTTGCGTGGCCATGTGGTCTAGTGGTATGATTCTCGCTTAGGGTGCGAGAGGTCCCGGATTCGATCTCCGGCATGGCCCCTGACCTTATCTTTTTGATCCCCCGTCCAGCACCACACGTCGCACATGACGCAATGATTAGACGGGTCGAGCCCCACTTCGATAACATGGTCATGCACACCACATCCATGACCGATCCCATGGCACTCACTCCAGTCCGTCGTCGCCTTCCCCCGCATCCGCGCCGAGTGTCCAGCATCACCGACGGCATAGCAGGGCGTGTATCGGTGCCAGCGCGTGCGACGCAGCACGACCCGACCTGGCCGTACCATTGTACCATTGTACCATTGACTCGGTACTCGGTACTCGGTCGATCGCGCACGCCACGCAACATCGGCGCCTTCTGTGCATTTCACTTGGCCTCCTGCCGTGCTGGTCCGACAGCAAACACGCACGGCAAAGACCGACCGCCCCGCCATCACACAACACCATCCATGGCGTCTCACGCCATGTGTAGGTGTGTAGGGCCCACTACTAGCGTCACTACACTGTGGGTTTAGGGACATTCCACATTCCACAACGGCGGCGGCTGAATGCAGTGGGTTGTTGGTGGGCGTTGGCGTATCGAGTGCAAGTGATGTCTAGATCACCTTGTCGGAGCGTGTCAAGCGAACCAACTGGTCGTATCGTGTTGTGCGTCATTGTCATCGTCAGAGGTTGTTGGGCGTGTCGGTCGACTCGGCATGACCCCATTGGAGGTGATATGCACTCGTGAAGCGTGTGCGCGTGGGGTAAAGTCGAGCGAGTTGTGATGCGGTGTGTATCTGTGTAAGTGTGTATGTGTGGTGTATGCATGTGCTGCGCGATCGTGTGTGCGAGGTGTTTTGAGGGGTGTTGGGCGTGTTTGTGGGTGTCTGGGCGTGTTTGCGGGCGTGCGAGTGCGTTGTGTACGTTGTGTTTGTGTGTGTATGGGATGTGGTTGGCTAATGGGGATGGATTGTGGGTTGGAGAGGTGGTTTTGCGTGGCCATGTGGTCTAGTGGTATGATTCTCGCTTAGGGTGCGAGAGGTCCCGGATTCGATCTCCGGCATGGCCCCTGACCTTATCTTTTTGATCCCCCGTCCAGCACCACACGTCGCACATGACGCAATGATTAGACGGGTCGAGCCCCACTTCGATAACATGGTCATGCACACCACATCCATGACCGATCCCATGGCACTCACTCCAGTCCGTCGTCGCCTTCCCCCGCATCCGCGCCGAGTGTCCAGCATCACCGACGGCATAGCAGGGCGTGTATCGGTGCCAGCGCGTGCGACGCAGCACGACCCGACCTGGCCGTACCATTGTACCATTGTACCATTGACTCGGTACTCGGTACTCGGTCGATCGCGCACGCCACGCAACATCGGCGCCTTCTGTGCATTTCACTTGGCCTCCTGCCGTGCTGGTCCGACAGCAAACACGCACGGCAAAGACCGACCGCCCCGCCATCACACAACACCATCCATGGCGTCTCACGCCATGTGTAGGTGTGTAGGGCCCACTACTAGCGTCACTACACTGTGGGTTTAGGGACATTCCACATTCCACAACGGCGGCGGCTGAATGCAGTGGGTTGTTGGTGGGCGTTGGCGTATCGAGTGCAAGTGATGTCTAGATCACCTTGTCGGAGCGTGTCAAGCGAACCAACTGGTCGTATCGTGTTGTGCGTCATTGTCATCGTCAGAGGTTGTTGGGCGTGTCGGTCGACTCGGCATGACCCCATTGGAGGTGATATGCACTCGTGAAGCGTGTGCGCGTGGGGTAAAGTCGAGCGAGTTGTGATGCGGTGTGTATCTGTGTAAGTGTGTATGTGTGGTGTATGCATGTGCTGCGCGATCGTGTGTGCGAGGTGTTTTGAGGGGTGTTGGGCGTGTTTGTGGGTGTCTGGGCGTGTTTGCGGGCGTGCGAGTGCGTTGTGTACGTTGTGTTTGTGTGTGTATGGGATGTGGTTGGCTAATGGGGATGGATTGTGGGTTGGAGAGGTGGTTTTGCGTGGCCATGTGGTCTAGTGGTATGATTCTCGCTTAGGGTGCGAGAGGTCCCGGATTCGATCTCCGGCATGGCCCCTGACCTTATCTTTTTGATCCCCCGTCCAGCACCACACGTCGCACATGACGCAATGATTAGACGGGTCGAGCCCCACTTCGATAACATGGTCATGCACACCACATCCATGACCGATCCCATGGCACTCACTCCAGTCCGTCGTCGCCTTCCCCCGCATCCGCGCCGAGTGTCCAGCATCACCGACGGCATAGCAGGGCGTGTATCGGTGCCAGCGCGTGCGACGCAGCACGACCCGACCTGGCCGTACCATTGTACCATTGTACCATTGACTCGGTACTCGGTACTCGGTCGATCGCGCACGCCACGCAACATCGGCGCCTTCTGTGCATTTCACTTGGCCTCCTGCCGTGCTGGTCCGACAGCAAACACGCACGGCAAAGACCGACCGCCCCGCCATCACACAACACCATCCATGGCGTCTCACGCCATGTGTAGGTGTGTAGGGCCCACTACTAGCGTCACTACACTGTGGGTTTAGGGACATTCCACATTCCACAACGGCGGCGGCTGAATGCAGTGGGTTGTTGGTGGGCGTTGGCGTATCGAGTGCAAGTGATGTCTAGATCACCTTGTCGGAGCGTGTCAAGCGAACCAACTGGTCGTATCGTGTTGTGCGTCATTGTCATCGTCAGAGGTTGTTGGGCGTGTCGGTCGACTCGGCATGACCCCATTGGAGGTGATATGCACTCGTGAAGCGTGTGCGCGTGGGGTAAAGTCGAGCGAGTTGTGATGCGGTGTGTATCTGTGTAAGTGTGTATGTGTGGTGTATGCATGTGCTGCGCGATCGTGTGTGCGAGGTGTTTTGAGGGGTGTTGGGCGTGTTTGTGGGTGTCTGGGCGTGTTTGCGGGCGTGCGAGTGCGTTGTGTACGTTGTGTTTGTGTGTGTATGGGATGTGGTTGGCTAATGGGGATGGATTGTGGGTTGGAGAGGTGGTTTTGCGTGGCCATGTGGTCTAGTGGTATGATTCTCGCTTAGGGTGCGAGAGGTCCCGGATTCGATCTCCGGCATGGCCCCTGACCTTATCTTTTTGATCCCCCGTCCAGCACCACACGTCGCACATGACGCAATGATTAGACGGGTCGAGCCCCACTTCGATAACATGGTCATGCACACCACATCCATGACCGATCCCATGGCACTCACTCCAGTCCGTCGTCGCCTTCCCCCGCATCCGCGCCGAGTGTCCAGCATCACCGACGGCATAGCAGGGCGTGTATCGGTGCCAGCGCGTGCGACGCAGCACGACCCGACCTGGCCGTACCATTGTACCATTGTACCATTGACTCGGTACTCGGTACTCGGTCGATCGCGCACGCCACGCAACATCGGCGCCTTCTGTGCATTTCACTTGGCCTCCTGCCGTGCTGGTCCGACAGCAAACACGCACGGCAAAGACCGACCGCCCCGCCATCACACAACACCATCCATGGCGTCTCACGCCATGTGTAGGTGTGTAGGGCCCACTACTAGCGTCACTACACTGTGGGTTTAGGGACATTCCACATTCCACAACGGCGGCGGCTGAATGCAGTGGGTTGTTGGTGGGCGTTGGCGTATCGAGTGCAAGTGATGTCTAGATCACCTTGTCGGAGCGTGTCAAGCGAACCAACTGGTCGTATCGTGTTGTGCGTCATTGTCATCGTCAGAGGTTGTTGGGCGTGTCGGTCGACTCGGCATGACCCCATTGGAGGTGATATGCACTCGTGAAGCGTGTGCGCGTGGGGTAAAGTCGAGCGAGTTGTGATGCGGTGTGTATCTGTGTAAGTGTGTATGTGTGGTGTATGCATGTGCTGCGCGATCGTGTGTGCGAGGTGTTTTGAGGGGTGTTGGGCGTGTTTGTGGGTGTCTGGGCGTGTTTGCGGGCGTGCGAGTGCGTTGTGTACGTTGTGTTTGTGTGTGTATGGGATGTGGTTGGCTAATGGGGATGGATTGTGGGTTGGAGAGGTGGTTTTGCGTGGCCATGTGGTCTAGTGGTATGATTCTCGCTTAGGGTGCGAGAGGTCCCGGATTCGATCTCCGGCATGGCCCCTGACCTTATCTTTTTGATCCCCCGTCCAGCACCACACGTCGCACATGACGCAATGATTAGACGGGTCGAGCCCCACTTCGATAACATGGTCATGCACACCACATCCATGACCGATCCCATGGCACTCACTCCAGTCCGTCGTCGCCTTCCCCCGCATCCGCGCCGAGTGTCCAGCATCACCGACGGCATAGCAGGGCGTGTATCGGTGCCAGCGCGTGCGACGCAGCACGACCCGACCTGGCCGTACCATTGTACCATTGTACCATTGACTCGGTACTCGGTACTCGGTCGATCGCGCACGCCACGCAACATCGGCGCCTTCTGTGCATTTCACTTGGCCTCCTGCCGTGCTGGTCCGACAGCAAACACGCACGGCAAAGACCGACCGCCCCGCCATCACACAACACCATCCATGGCGTCTCACGCCATGTGTAGGTGTGTAGGGCCCACTACTAGCGTCACTACACTGTGGGTTTAGGGACATTCCACATTCCACAACGGCGGCGGCTGAATGCAGTGGGTTGTTGGTGGGCGTTGGCGTATCGAGTGCAAGTGATGTCTAGATCACCTTGTCGGAGCGTGTCAAGCGAACCAACTGGTCGTATCGTGTTGTGCGTCATTGTCATCGTCAGAGGTTGTTGGGCGTGTCGGTCGACTCGGCATGACCCCATTGGAGGTGATATGCACTCGTGAAGCGTGTGCGCGTGGGGTAAAGTCGAGCGAGTTGTGATGCGGTGTGTATCTGTGTAAGTGTGTATGTGTGGTGTATGCATGTGCTGCGCGATCGTGTGTGCGAGGTGTTTTGAGGGGTGTTGGGCGTGTTTGTGGGTGTCTGGGCGTGTTTGCGGGCGTGCGAGTGCGTTGTGTACGTTGTGTTTGTGTGTGTATGGGATGTGGTTGGCTAATGGGGATGGATTGTGGGTTGGAGAGGTGGTTTTGCGTGGCCATGTGGTCTAGTGGTATGATTCTCGCTTAGGGTGCGAGAGGTCCCGGATTCGATCTCCGGCATGGCCCCTGACCTTATCTTTTTGATCCCCCGTCCAGCACCACACGTCGCACATGACGCAATGATTAGACGGGTCGAGCCCCACTTCGATAACATGGTCATGCACACCACATCCATGACCGATCCCATGGCACTCACTCCAGTCCGTCGTCGCCTTCCCCCGCATCCGCGCCGAGTGTCCAGCATCACCGACGGCATAGCAGGGCGTGTATCGGTGCCAGCGCGTGCGACGCAGCACGACCCGACCTGGCCGTACCATTGTACCATTGTACCATTGACTCGGTACTCGGTACTCGGTCGATCGCGCACGCCACGCAACATCGGCGCCTTCTGTGCATTTCACTTGGCCTCCTGCCGTGCTGGTCCGACAGCAAACACGCACGGCAAAGACCGACCGCCCCGCCATCACACAACACCATCCATGGCGTCTCACGCCATGTGTAGGTGTGTAGGGCCCACTACTAGCGTCACTACACTGTGGGTTTAGGGACATTCCACATTCCACAACGGCGGCGGCTGAATGCAGTGGGTTGTTGGTGGGCGTTGGCGTATCGAGTGCAAGTGATGTCTAGATCACCTTGTCGGAGCGTGTCAAGCGAACCAACTGGTCGTATCGTGTTGTGCGTCATTGTCATCGTCAGAGGTTGTTGGGCGTGTCGGTCGACTCGGCATGACCCCATTGGAGGTGATATGCACTCGTGAAGCGTGTGCGCGTGGGGTAAAGTCGAGCGAGTTGTGATGCGGTGTGTATCTGTGTAAGTGTGTATGTGTGGTGTATGCATGTGCTGCGCGATCGTGTGTGCGAGGTGTTTTGAGGGGTGTTGGGCGTGTTTGTGGGTGTCTGGGCGTGTTTGCGGGCGTGCGAGTGCGTTGTGTACGTTGTGTTTGTGTGTGTATGGGATGTGGTTGGCTAATGGGGATGGATTGTGGGTTGGAGAGGTGGTTTTGCGTGGCCATGTGGTCTAGTGGTATGATTCTCGCTTAGGGTGCGAGAGGTCCCGGATTCGATCTCCGGCATGGCCCCTGACCTTATCTTTTTGATCCCCCGTCCAGCACCACACGTCGCACATGACGCAATGATTAGACGGGTCGAGCCCCACTTCGATAACATGGTCATGCACACCACATCCATGACCGATCCCATGGCACTCACTCCAGTCCGTCGTCGCCTTCCCCCGCATCCGCGCCGAGTGTCCAGCATCACCGACGGCATAGCAGGGCGTGTATCGGTGCCAGCGCGTGCGACGCAGCACGACCCGACCTGGCCGTACCATTGTACCATTGTACCATTGACTCGGTACTCGGTACTCGGTCGATCGCGCACGCCACGCAACATCGGCGCCTTCTGTGCATTTCACTTGGCCTCCTGCCGTGCTGGTCCGACAGCAAACACGCACGGCAAAGACCGACCGCCCCGCCATCACACAACACCATCCATGGCGTCTCACGCCATGTGTAGGTGTGTAGGGCCCACTACTAGCGTCACTACACTGTGGGTTTAGGGACATTCCACATTCCACAACGGCGGCGGCTGAATGCAGTGGGTTGTTGGTGGGCGTTGGCGTATCGAGTGCAAGTGATGTCTAGATCACCTTGTCGGAGCGTGTCAAGCGAACCAACTGGTCGTATCGTGTTGTGCGTCATTGTCATCGTCAGAGGTTGTTGGGCGTGTCGGTCGACTCGGCATGACCCCATTGGAGGTGATATGCACTCGTGAAGCGTGTGCGCGTGGGGTAAAGTCGAGCGAGTTGTGATGCGGTGTGTATCTGTGTAAGTGTGTATGTGTGGTGTATGCATGTGCTGCGCGATGTTTGTGGGGTTTGGGCGGTGTTTGTGGGTGGGCGTGCGGGCGTGTGAGGTTGTGTTGTGTTTGTGTGTGTATGGGATGTGGTTGGCTAATGGGGATGGATTGTGGGTTGGAGAGGTGGTTTTGCGTGGCCCATGTGGTCTAGTGG
>JAKVDI010000267.1:0-21981 GCA_022836835.1 Pythium insidiosum | reverse complement strand
TCGAGTGCAAGTGATGTCTAGATCACCTTGTCGGAGCGTGTCAAGCGAACCAACTGGTCGTATCGTGTTGTGCGTCATTGTCATCGTCAGAGGTTGTTGGGCGTGTCGGTCGACTCGGCATGACCCCATTGGAGGTGATATGCACTCGTGAAGCGTGTGCGCGTGGGGTAAAGTCGAGCGAGTTGTGATGCGGTGTGTATCTGTGTAATGTGTATGTGTGGTATGCATGTGCTGCGCGATCGTGTGTGCGAGGTGTTTTGAGGGGTGTTGGCGTGTGTTTGTGGGTGTCTGGGCGTGTTTGCGGGCGTGCGAGTGCGTTGTGTACGTTGTGTTTGTGTGTGTATGGGATGTGGTTGGCTAATGGGGATGGATTGTGGGTTGGAGAGGTGGTTTTGCGTGGCCATGTGGTCTAGTGGTATGATTCTCGCTTAGGGTGCGAGAGGTCCCGGATTCGATCTCCGGCATGGCCCCTGACCTTATCTTTTTGATCCCCCGTCCAGCACCACACGTCGCACATGACGCAATGATTAGACGGGTCGAGCCCCACTTCGATAACATGGTCATGCACACCACATCCATGACCGATCCCATGGCACTCACTCCAGTCCGTCGTCGCCTTCCCCCGCATCCGCGCCGAGTGTCCAGCATCACCGACGGCATAGCAGGGCGTGTATCGGTGCCAGCGCGTGCGACGCAGCACGACCCGACCTGGCCGTACCATTGTACCATTGTACCATTGACTCGGTACTCGGTACTCGGTCGATCGCGCACGCCACGCAACATCGGCGCCTTCTGTGCATTTCACTTGGCCTCCTGCCGTGCTGGTCCGACAGCAAACACGCACGGCAAAGACCGACCGCCCCGCCATCACACAACACCATCCATGGCGTCTCACGCCATGTGTAGGTGTGTAGGGCCCACTACTAGCGTCACTACACTGTGGGTTTAGGGACATTCCACATTCCACAACGGCGGCGGCTGAATGCAGTGGGTTGTTGGTGGGCGTTGGCGTATCGAGTGCAAGTGATGTCTAGATCACCTTGTCGGAGCGTGTCAAGCGAACCAACTGGTCGTATCGTGTTGTGCGTCATTGTCATCGTCAGAGGTTGTTGGGCGTGTCGGTCGACTCGGCATGACCCCATTGGAGGTGATATGCACTCGTGAAGCGTGTGCGCGTGGGGTAAAGTCGAGCGAGTTGTGATGCGGTGTGTATCTGTGTAAGTGTGTATGTGTGGTGTATGCATGTGCTGCGCGATCGTGTGTGCGAGGTGTTTTGAGGGGTGTTGGGCGTGTTTGTGGGTGTCTGGGCGTGTTTGCGGGCGTGCGAGTGCGTTGTGTACGTTGTGTTTGTGTGTGTATGGGATGTGGTTGGCTAATGGGGATGGATTGTGGGTTGGAGAGGTGGTTTTGCGTGGCCATGTGGTCTAGTGGTATGATTCTCGCTTAGGGTGCGAGAGGTCCCGGATTCGATCTCCGGCATGGCCCCTGACCTTATCTTTTTGATCCCCCGTCCAGCACCACACGTCGCACATGACGCAATGATTAGACGGGTCGAGCCCCACTTCGATAACATGGTCATGCACACCACATCCATGACCGATCCCATGGCACTCACTCCAGTCCGTCGTCGCCTTCCCCCGCATCCGCGCCGAGTGTCCAGCATCACCGACGGCATAGCAGGGCGTGTATCGGTGCCAGCGCGTGCGACGCAGCACGACCCGACCTGGCCGTACCATTGTACCATTGTACCATTGACTCGGTACTCGGTACTCGGTCGATCGCGCACGCCACGCAACATCGGCGCCTTCTGTGCATTTCACTTGGCCTCCTGCCGTGCTGGTCCGACAGCAAACACGCACGGCAAAGACCGACCGCCCCGCCATCACACAACACCATCCATGGCGTCTCACGCCATGTGTAGGTGTGTAGGGCCCACTACTAGCGTCACTACACTGTGGGTTTAGGGACATTCCACATTCCACAACGGCGGCGGCTGAATGCAGTGGGTTGTTGGTGGGCGTTGGCGTATCGAGTGCAAGTGATGTCTAGATCACCTTGTCGGAGCGTGTCAAGCGAACCAACTGGTCGTATCGTGTTGTGCGTCATTGTCATCGTCAGAGGTTGTTGGGCGTGTCGGTCGACTCGGCATGACCCCATTGGAGGTGATATGCACTCGTGAAGCGTGTGCGCGTGGGGTAAAGTCGAGCGAGTTGTGATGCGGTGTGTATCTGTGTAAGTGTGTATGTGTGGTGTATGCATGTGCTGCGCGATCGTGTGTGCGAGGTGTTTTGAGGGGTGTTGGGCGTGTTTGTGGGTGTCTGGGCGTGTTTGCGGGCGTGCGAGTGCGTTGTGTACGTTGTGTTTGTGTGTGTATGGGATGTGGTTGGCTAATGGGGATGGATTGTGGGTTGGAGAGGTGGTTTTGCGTGGCCATGTGGTCTAGTGGTATGATTCTCGCTTAGGGTGCGAGAGGTCCCGGATTCGATCTCCGGCATGGCCCCTGACCTTATCTTTTTGATCCCCCGTCCAGCACCACACGTCGCACATGACGCAATGATTAGACGGGTCGAGCCCCACTTCGATAACATGGTCATGCACACCACATCCATGACCGATCCCATGGCACTCACTCCAGTCCGTCGTCGCCTTCCCCCGCATCCGCGCCGAGTGTCCAGCATCACCGACGGCATAGCAGGGCGTGTATCGGTGCCAGCGCGTGCGACGCAGCACGACCCGACCTGGCCGTACCATTGTACCATTGTACCATTGACTCGGTACTCGGTACTCGGTCGATCGCGCACGCCACGCAACATCGGCGCCTTCTGTGCATTTCACTTGGCCTCCTGCCGTGCTGGTCCGACAGCAAACACGCACGGCAAAGACCGACCGCCCCGCCATCACACAACACCATCCATGGCGTCTCACGCCATGTGTAGGTGTGTAGGGCCCACTACTAGCGTCACTACACTGTGGGTTTAGGGACATTCCACATTCCACAACGGCGGCGGCTGAATGCAGTGGGTTGTTGGTGGGCGTTGGCGTATCGAGTGCAAGTGATGTCTAGATCACCTTGTCGGAGCGTGTCAAGCGAACCAACTGGTCGTATCGTGTTGTGCGTCATTGTCATCGTCAGAGGTTGTTGGGCGTGTCGGTCGACTCGGCATGACCCCATTGGAGGTGATATGCACTCGTGAAGCGTGTGCGCGTGGGGTAAAGTCGAGCGAGTTGTGATGCGGTGTGTATCTGTGTAAGTGTGTATGTGTGGTGTATGCATGTGCTGCGCGATCGTGTGTGCGAGGTGTTTTGAGGGGTGTTGGGCGTGTTTGTGGGTGTCTGGGCGTGTTTGCGGGCGTGCGAGTGCGTTGTGTACGTTGTGTTTGTGTGTGTATGGGATGTGGTTGGCTAATGGGGATGGATTGTGGGTTGGAGAGGTGGTTTTGCGTGGCCATGTGGTCTAGTGGTATGATTCTCGCTTAGGGTGCGAGAGGTCCCGGATTCGATCTCCGGCATGGCCCCTGACCTTATCTTTTTGATCCCCCGTCCAGCACCACACGTCGCACATGACGCAATGATTAGACGGGTCGAGCCCCACTTCGATAACATGGTCATGCACACCACATCCATGACCGATCCCATGGCACTCACTCCAGTCCGTCGTCGCCTTCCCCCGCATCCGCGCCGAGTGTCCAGCATCACCGACGGCATAGCAGGGCGTGTATCGGTGCCAGCGCGTGCGACGCAGCACGACCCGACCTGGCCGTACCATTGTACCATTGTACCATTGACTCGGTACTCGGTACTCGGTCGATCGCGCACGCCACGCAACATCGGCGCCTTCTGTGCATTTCACTTGGCCTCCTGCCGTGCTGGTCCGACAGCAAACACGCACGGCAAAGACCGACCGCCCCGCCATCACACAACACCATCCATGGCGTCTCACGCCATGTGTAGGTGTGTAGGGCCCACTACTAGCGTCACTACACTGTGGGTTTAGGGACATTCCACATTCCACAACGGCGGCGGCTGAATGCAGTGGGTTGTTGGTGGGCGTTGGCGTATCGAGTGCAAGTGATGTCTAGATCACCTTGTCGGAGCGTGTCAAGCGAACCAACTGGTCGTATCGTGTTGTGCGTCATTGTCATCGTCAGAGGTTGTTGGGCGTGTCGGTCGACTCGGCATGACCCCATTGGAGGTGATATGCACTCGTGAAGCGTGTGCGCGTGGGGTAAAGTCGAGCGAGTTGTGATGCGGTGTGTATCTGTGTAAGTGTGTATGTGTGGTGTATGCATGTGCTGCGCGATCGTGTGTGCGAGGTGTTTTGAGGGGTGTTGGGCGTGTTTGTGGGTGTCTGGGCGTGTTTGCGGGCGTGCGAGTGCGTTGTGTACGTTGTGTTTGTGTGTGTATGGGATGTGGTTGGCTAATGGGGATGGATTGTGGGTTGGAGAGGTGGTTTTGCGTGGCCATGTGGTCTAGTGGTATGATTCTCGCTTAGGGTGCGAGAGGTCCCGGATTCGATCTCCGGCATGGCCCCTGACCTTATCTTTTTGATCCCCCGTCCAGCACCACACGTCGCACATGACGCAATGATTAGACGGGTCGAGCCCCACTTCGATAACATGGTCATGCACACCACATCCATGACCGATCCCATGGCACTCACTCCAGTCCGTCGTCGCCTTCCCCCGCATCCGCGCCGAGTGTCCAGCATCACCGACGGCATAGCAGGGCGTGTATCGGTGCCAGCGCGTGCGACGCAGCACGACCCGACCTGGCCGTACCATTGTACCATTGTACCATTGACTCGGTACTCGGTACTCGGTCGATCGCGCACGCCACGCAACATCGGCGCCTTCTGTGCATTTCACTTGGCCTCCTGCCGTGCTGGTCCGACAGCAAACACGCACGGCAAAGACCGACCGCCCCGCCATCACACAACACCATCCATGGCGTCTCACGCCATGTGTAGGTGTGTAGGGCCCACTACTAGCGTCACTACACTGTGGGTTTAGGGACATTCCACATTCCACAACGGCGGCGGCTGAATGCAGTGGGTTGTTGGTGGGCGTTGGCGTATCGAGTGCAAGTGATGTCTAGATCACCTTGTCGGAGCGTGTCAAGCGAACCAACTGGTCGTATCGTGTTGTGCGTCATTGTCATCGTCAGAGGTTGTTGGGCGTGTCGGTCGACTCGGCATGACCCCATTGGAGGTGATATGCACTCGTGAAGCGTGTGCGCGTGGGGTAAAGTCGAGCGAGTTGTGATGCGGTGTGTATCTGTGTAAGTGTGTATGTGTGGTGTATGCATGTGCTGCGCGATCGTGTGTGCGAGGTGTTTTGAGGGGTGTTGGGCGTGTTTGTGGGTGTCTGGGCGTGTTTGCGGGCGTGCGAGTGCGTTGTGTACGTTGTGTTTGTGTGTGTATGGGATGTGGTTGGCTAATGGGGATGGATTGTGGGTTGGAGAGGTGGTTTTGCGTGGCCATGTGGTCTAGTGGTATGATTCTCGCTTAGGGTGCGAGAGGTCCCGGATTCGATCTCCGGCATGGCCCCTGACCTTATCTTTTTGATCCCCCGTCCAGCACCACACGTCGCACATGACGCAATGATTAGACGGGTCGAGCCCCACTTCGATAACATGGTCATGCACACCACATCCATGACCGATCCCATGGCACTCACTCCAGTCCGTCGTCGCCTTCCCCCGCATCCGCGCCGAGTGTCCAGCATCACCGACGGCATAGCAGGGCGTGTATCGGTGCCAGCGCGTGCGACGCAGCACGACCCGACCTGGCCGTACCATTGTACCATTGTACCATTGACTCGGTACTCGGTACTCGGTCGATCGCGCACGCCACGCAACATCGGCGCCTTCTGTGCATTTCACTTGGCCTCCTGCCGTGCTGTCCGACAGCAAACACGCACGGCAAAGACCGACCGCCCCGCCATCACACAACACATCCATGGCGTCTCACGCCATGTGTAGGTGTGTAGGGCCCACTACTAGCGTCACTACACTGTGGGTTTAGGGACATTCCACATTCCACAACGGCGGCGGCTGAATGCAGTGGGTTGTTGGTGGGCGTTGGCGTATCGAGTGCAAGTGATGTCTAGATCACCTTGTCGGAGCGTGTCAAGCGAAAACTGGTCGTATCGTGTTGTGCGTCATTGTCATCGTCAGAGGTTGTTGGGCGTGTCGGTCGACTCGGCATGACCCCATTGGAGGTGATATGCACTCGTGAAGCGTGTGCGCGTGGGGTAAAGTCGAGCGAGTTGTGATGCGGTGTGTATCTGTGTAAGTGTGTATGTGTGGTGTATGCATGTGCTGCGCGATCGTGTGCGCGAGGTGTTTTGAGGGGTGTTGGGCGTGTTTGTGGGTGTCTGGGCGTGTTTGCGGGCGTGCGAGTGCGTTGTGTACGTTGTGTTTGTGTGTGTATGGGATGTGGTTGGTTAATGGGGTGGTTGTGGGTTGGAGAGGTGGTTTTGCGTGGCCATGGTGGAAGAAGTCTGTATTTAATGAAATGCGACAATGATGACTTCTAATCTAACCTCGTCACTATAAGAATGTATGGTATAGTGTACACGAGTGTAACGAGGTGGTGATGAGATGTCGACTTGGACGGTTTGGGAACACTTGGTCATACCTTCTGGACGTTGAGTGCCGATTGGCTCAGTCGGTTGAGTGCCAGCATGGTGTGCTGGCGGTCGCGGGTTCGGTTCCCGGTGGAGTGAAAACTCGCGTATCGGTTTCGGGAGGGTTTGTAGGTCCATGCCTGCTTCGGAGGATCGCGCCGTTAGGTGCCGGGTGCCGGGGGGGTCCAGTGGGTACGAATCCAAACGATACCAACGTATGCGAGATCACCGCGTTGTCCACCACCATACCACATACAACAACGGTGAAAACCGTTATGCCAAAAACCGCACTTGCAATAGCTTTTTGTTGCTTCGGATGAAAGCTCCAAGTGACCGCGTCCCCGAAAGCGCTTCCAGAACCAACAACAACTGTGTCCGTTCTTCTTGATTGTACAGACGTCGCTGACATGCACGCACATGTGCAGTGAACGTCGTGTACACAACGCGGAGGGCTGGGACCAGCGGTGGTGGGGATCGATCACAGAAGATCAACTCGTTGCGCCACCGCCACAGAGATGAAGAGTCACCGATCGTAGCACATGCCACAAGTCTTGATCACCGTCGATGCACTTGCCACTGTGACCACACCGGGAGACCACCGAGGGCAACGTGCAACCATGTGGGGCGTGTGTCAAAGAACACACCCCAGTCTCGGAACAACACTGGCCACACTTGACGAGCAAGCACACACTCGAAGAACAAGTGACGCTCGGTCTCTACTGCTACACACCGGGGTGCAAGCAGTAGATCAGCTCTTGATTCCACGAGAACCTTGAGCGCACTGGTAGTAGTCGGAACGCCAAACGAAACTGTAGATCTTCAAACACCGGTAGTAGCAACTTCCGCAAGCGTTTGCGGCGTCGCACGACTGCCTTGATGTCATCTTGCGTTGCCGAAGGGTCGTGCAGCTGGATCGGGTGTGGTCGGACCGTTGTTGGAGCTTGCCACACCAGTCGAAGAAGCTGCGAGCGCGGCACGTTCGGAACGAGGCACACACGCGTCTGGATACGCACACCGGCATACGGTGAAGGCGGTGCAGTGCCTACAACACGCAGGTCGTCTTCACTGGCACCACACACACTCAGCACGCGACGAAACACTTGAGTAGCTTCATGGTGGAGACGCTGGAGCCACAGTACTGTTGATACGGACGAACACCGACCCATGTGTAGTCGATGTGTCGTCGAGCGAAGTCTTCTGCGTCGGGCCACGCACCACTTGAGTCACGAAGTCGGACAGGCACCGCAGACGAAAAGCTTGAGCGATACGTCGACGGAAGCTTCGCTGAGGCTCGGCTACCATCGATAGACTTCGACGGTGAGCGATCGCCGTGCTGGACCTTGGTGGAGGTTCGAACTGGAATGTCGAGTCGCCGTGGAACCACAGAGGCTGCTGCAATGCGTACGCTAGTCGAGTTGGACCCGGAAGATCCACCACGTCACTGGAAACCGCGTGCGATGCCACAGTAACCAGGCGTCGCGCCACCACTGTGAAAGACACGACCAGTCGAGGATCTTGCCGTGTCGCTTCGGGTTGACGGTGAGGAAGTCGAAGCTTGACGAGGACCCCAACGAGGAAGCACCAGCTCGAGCACGCGATGACCAGCTGACGTCCAGTTGCACACCGATGCGTCAGACTCACGAATGAACTGAGCACGAGTGACAACATCTGTCGCTTGATCGCTGCGTCGATACTGGGAACCTGGAGACCACCCACACTGCGAGGCTGGGCGACGAACGCCGAGAGATGAGCTGGACGTGTCGAGCGTCGCGCTCATAGCGACGACTGAGCACAAACCGATGCAGCGTCGCCTGCCACCGTCGCACCATCGGTGCTGGGACTGGGACGTGCATGGTGTAGTGCCACAAGCGCGACAACACCATGGTCTGCGCTATCAAGAGCCGACCTTGGAGTGTACGCGCGCGTCGAAACCACAGCTTGAAGCCTTCGTAGAACTTGCGGTCGAGGTCATCCAGGAGAGCCTGCACGACCGATGCTTGGCCAAACGGGATGCCGAGGTACTTGACCGTCTCCTCTCGCGAGAACGCGCACGGCGCCGAGCTGGGCTACATGTCGATGACGATGAAGTGGCAGCACGACGCACTTGTTCAGGTTGAGCTTGGCGCCGGACCATCACAGTAGAGCTGGACGAGTTCCAACTGTGCTTCCATGCTACTGACAGACCGGAGAGCAGTGTCGAGTCGTCCGCGAAGAACAAACTTGTGACCGTCAGACGCTCCGACAGGCACACACCGTGTTCTTCGTGTTGCGCGAGGTTACCGAGCGGCTCGATGACAAGCAGAAACAACAAAGCCGACAAGGGGTCACCCTGCTTCACACCGCGAGTCGGCTCGATGGCTTCTTGGACGTGGCCGTTGATCATCAGGTGGGCTTGCGGTCGTGTGTAGAGGAGCCGAATCCAAGTCGAGAACGCACCGCCGCACCCCATGCGATCGAGGACTTGGAAGAGGTAGTCCCAGTTGACACGATCGTAGGCCTTCTCAAAGTCGAGGAACGTCGCAAACGCGTCTTCATCCGTTGCCGTCACCAGGTCTTGGAGATCAGCGAGGAACCGGATGTGGTGGTGGATCGACCGACCCTTCATGAACGCCTTCTGCGCAGCGTTGATGAGCTTGGGCAGGAACATCTGCAGCCGAGCTGTGAGAACCTTGGACAGCGCCTTCACATCCACACCGATAAGCGCAATCGGGCGGTAGTTCCCAGCTTCCGCGCGAGAACCCTTCTTGTGCAACAAGCAGATGGCGGACTTGCGTTGAGACTTGAGCATCTCTCCGCGGCCGAGCTGGTGGTAGAACACTAGCTCGAGGCACTCGCCGAAGACGTCAGGTGCGACCTTGTAGAACGCGCGTGAGCCCGTCCATTCCGGGCGCCGACGTCGACTTCATCTTCTTGAGCGCGGCTGCAAACTCGATACCCGTGATCGGAGCGTTGAGCAGCTCGGTCTCTGTCGGTCGAGACGAGCAGTGATAGCTTCCAGTAGTCGCGCCATCTTGTCAGGATCCGGTGGAGGCGGCGACCGCCACTGGAGGCGGGATCGCCCATGATCGAACCCCAGTGATCGCGAAACACCGTCGAGATGTCCGCAGGATTACGCGAGGTTGATCCGTCGGACATGCGCACTTCCTCGATGCTGACTCGGTTGAGCGACGCGTCGATCGGACGGAAGAAGAACTTGGTCGACTTCTCGGCGTTGGCTGCTTGGAAGTCGAACGCGCTGTCTTGGTTGTAGTTGCGGGAGTGCTCGACACACTCACGATACGTCGCCAACGCAGCTTGGAACATCTCCTGGGCCGCGTTTGTTCTGGTGTCTCGAAACCTTGCTGCCGCTCGGTCGAGAGCTGTCTGTGCGTCACGGATCGCTGCCTCGTTCTGTAGCGAAGCTTGCGCTGGATGGCTTGGAGCTGAGTCTTCATGGAGCGCTTCCACTCTTCCCAGACCTTGCCCTTGTTGTGCCGACCGCAGCTTCTCGAGAACCGCAGTGGCTTCACCTTCGATCGCCTTGACGATGTCTGGATACTCGAGCAACGCGATCGGAAAGCGCCAGTAGCCCCGACCTTGCGGCTGGGCCATGGTCCGCAGCGTCACTTGGTGCACGAGATGATCTCCGGCTGCCTTCGGCTGGAAATACGTCGAGTCACCGTAGACGGCGTTGCTGAAATCCCGCGAGAGCAGGATGTAGTCGAGCCGATTCTTGCGCGGCTGGGGACCCGTGAAGACTCGTTCTTCAGGATGGTGGATGCGCCATGGGTCGACGACACCGAGGCACCCCAACCATCGCTGACACGCACTACGACCGCGCGTGGTGATGAACCTTGGTTCGGACGAGTCGAGACGGGGATCAAGCGGAGTGTTGAGATCACCGAGCACGATGTGTGTCGCGTTGTCTTCAAACTCGCTGAACGGGAGGGCGTCGAAGAACTCGGCCTTCTCCGTGTCGTCCACAGGCGAGTAGACGTTGTGGATGTACACCGGAGCATCGTTGACCATCACTTGGACGACCAAGTAACGTCCCGGGTACGTGAAGGACGACAGCTCACGAGCAGAGTCGAAGCCGGGAAAGTCAGAACGGAGAACCGTCATGACGCCGCCGGATCTTGGTCCTGTCGAGGCTGTCGAGGTTGCATTGAGGTCGCTGACGAACAAGCGGTGCTTGAATCGTGCAGCGTGGTTGAATTCGATCTTGGCGAGCTGGTGACTGTCGCGGATCTTGGTTTCTTGTACACATGAAAGACTGTTCTTGATGAGCAGGTGCTCGACGAGGAGGTGACCGTTCTTCTTGATCCCGTTGGTGTTGACCGTCAACAAAGTGACGCCCTCCCACGAGATCTCGGTCGATTCTTCCTGTGCGGCCGGTTTAGCTGCTCATCGCGAGCGCTCCCGTGGCAAGAACGAACTTGCCGTCGACCGACGTGAGTTGCAGCACGCCGTCTTCCGGGAAGAACACCTCACAGTCGCGAAGGTAGTCGAGGTCGTCGAGGAGACTGCCTTGCCACTGCACGGACCCCACAGCTCGAAACAGAGCTGGCCGATGTCTGAACGCAAAAGCGCAAACAACGTGCAGGGGTGCAGGAGGCGTCGGTTCTGGGCGGGGATCCACAGCGTTGGATGGCCCGTCAGTCGCTGGATCCACGCGTCGTTCTCGAAGATCTGCGGCGCAGTACACATGAGCATCACCTCAAAGAGGGACAGCGCACGTGTCGCGCGGAGCATGGGAGCGAGCGCTTCGTTCTTCCACCAATGCGCGACGGTCCGGAACAGGTCGTCGCGCTTCTTCGGTGCCTTCTCGCCATCGAAGTACTTGGCCCACTTGTGCGCAAACGTCGTCGCACTGGACGGGTCGCTTGCGCTGAGGACGCGGTTGATCAGGTGCAGGTGGGCGAGGTCGTCGACAGAGCGAGACACGACACTCATCTCCTTGAGCAACGCGGCGTTGAACGCAATCGGAGACTGCGTCGTCGCCATATGCGTCAGCGTGTCGGGGTTGCTTGTCGAGCGAATCGTCTTCAGCACGCTGGCAACGCGGTCGCTTGCTTGCTTGAGCTTGGCAGGCTGGAGAGCGTCTTCAGCTGCCTTCTCCGTCAAGACAAGCTCGGCCGCGACGTCGGCGACGTTCTTGGCTTCCTTCGTCTTGACGACGCTCGTGTGTGCTTCGTCAAGAAGTGGCTGGTTTCCTTGCTCGCCTTGACCTCCGTTGGTACCTTGGTGATCCGCGGGACGATCTGGTAGCGCGGCGAGCTGGCGTCGTCGAGCATCGCGTCGCAAGCTTCGAGTTCCACCTCACCATGCTGAGCACAGAGAAGTAGTTGCTTGTCGCGATGTCGGCAACTGGGTTCTGCTGCGGCCGAGTCTTCTGCATCACCGTCGCGAAGTCTTCGGCGCAGCGCTGGCGCTTGGCCTTGCGCATCCCAGACGACGTCGAGTTGTGACTGCCGTCCGTGATGGCAAGCTGGGTTTGCGTCGCCGTGGACTGCCCGGAGGCGAGACCACGGAACCGACGTTCGTGCTCAGCGAGAGCACGCTCATCGAGTCGTCGGCTGGACCCGCGGGCGCAGACGCGCGGGGCTTCTGCGGAGCGGGCTTGCCGTTGCGCACCACGGACGCATACGAGCGCTTGGACTCGGGGCTGCCGGGTGGGGGTTGCCGACGTCGAACGCGGGGTCGATGTCGGGGGACAGATCGAGCGCATGCGGCGAGCGCTGCCCAAAGCCACGTCGCTGGGACGGGAAGGCAGCGTCCTTCGCTTGTGCTGGATACAGGCGGCCGTCGAACAAAAGCTGATCGCACGGCTGACCTCCAACGACCAATGCCGGCGGGCATCGGTTCGCACGGAAGTACACGCGCCACGTGGCGGTGGTCATCGCGGCTTCCAGGTTGACGTCGCGGAACGTCCCGTAGATGGGTTCCGCGCCAAGCTCGAAGAGTCGACGAAGCATGACGCGTCGTCGAAGTCGCTGTCGACGCTGGACACGTCGATGAAGAAGCGGTCGGCAAGGATGTCGAAGTCTTGGAACTTGAACTTGTTCCCGAGGATCTTGACCTCTTGGCCGGCGAGCTGTTCGCACGCGGCGCGAGTCTTCACCTTGACGCAAAGATCGCCGCCGCGGCCCTTGGAGATCTGACCAATCTGCTGATGGTCGATCAGTTCCTTGATCACGGTGTCGTCGTTGTCCTTGAGCAGCGACGTCATGATCTTGTTGATACCAGTGCGGTCGAACGCACGGTTGGTCTCGATCATCATCACGAAGCGCGCGCGAGGCAGCTGATACGGACGAGCTTGCTCGATGCGGCGAGCAACTTCAGACCAGTCGCGGTTGCTTGCGTAGAGCGCGTCGATGGCTTCGATCGCATCGGCAGTCGGACGTGGCATGGCCACACGGATCGGCTGGGGAGGCGGGGTCGAGTCACGACGGATCTCCGTCGGACGATTGAGAAGCGCGCGGAGAGACGAAGACGCAGCTTCGTCACGCGTCGTTGTCGCTTGGTCGTCGGAGTCGGTGGCTTCAGTAGAGGCTTCGACGTCGACGGCCGACCGCTCGTGCAGGTGCACTTGCATGCCGGCACCAACTTCAACGGTACGTGCCGCTGCCACAGAGTCGATGTCCATGTCGGCGGCGTCACCACTGGCGCTTGAGGCTTGCGTGTCGGTGTCGCCGTTTGCGACATCACTGTCGCGGTCCGAGACACTTCCACGAGATTCAGCTGGCACGGTCGATGAATCTTGAGCGGGCGCAGAGACGGTGCAACCAGGTTGCGTTTCTTGGGTGGATACCACTGTACCCACCGGAGACGCAGCTGCTGGTGCAGAGACGGGGCGCTTCACTGGATTCATGGCTGGCGTGCTGGGTGCTGACGGGAGCTGGGAGGGGGGCTTGATACTTCTGCTGCTTGACTGCGGAGACTTGTGCTCGACGAGGCAAATTCAGAAGTGGCCATGTGGTCTAGTGGTATGATTCTCGCTTAGGGTGCGAGAGGTCCCGGATTCGATCTCCGGCATGGCCCCTGACCTTATCTTTTTGATCCCCCGTCCAGCACCACACGTCGCACATGACGCAATGATTAGACGGGTCGAGCCCCACTTCGATAACATGGTCATGCACACCACATCCATGACCGATCCCATGGCACTCACTCCAGTCCGTCGTCGCCTTCCCCCGCATCCGCGCCGAGTGTCCAGCATCACCGACGGCATAGCAGGGCGTGTATCGGTGCCAGCGCGTGCGACGCAGCACGACCCGACCTGGCCGTACCATTGTACCATTGTACCATTGACTCGGTACTCGGTACTCGGTCGATCGCGCACGCCACGCAACATCGGCGCCTTCTGTGCATTTCACTTGGCCTCCTGCCGTGCTGGTCCGACAGCAAACACGCACGGCAAAGACCGACCGCCCCGCCATCACACAACACCATCCATGGCGTCTCACGCCATGTGTAGGTGTGTAGGGCCCACTACTAGCGTCACTACACTGTGGGTTTAGGGACATTCCACATTCCACAACGGCGGCGGCTGAATGCAGTGGGTTGTTGGTGGGCGTTGGCGTATCGAGTGCAAGTGATGTCTAGATCACCTTGTCGGAGCGTGTCAAGCGAACCAACTGGTCGTATCGTGTTGTGCGTCATTGTCATCGTCAGAGGTTGTTGGGCGTGTCGGTCGACTCGGCATGACCCCATTGGAGGTGATATGCACTCGTGAAGCGTGTGCGCGTGGGGTAAAGTCGAGCGAGTTGTGATGCGGTGTGTATCTGTGTAAGTGTGTATGTGTGGTGTATGCATGTGCTGCGCGATCGTGTGTGCGAGGTGTTTTGAGGGGTGTTGGGCGTGTTTGTGGGTGTCTGGGCGTGTTTGCGGGCGTGCGAGTGCGTTGTGTACGTTGTGTTTGTGTGTGTATGGGATGTGGTTGGCTAATGGGGATGGATTGTGGGTTGGAGAGGTGGTTTTGCGTGGCCATGTGGTCTAGTGGTATGATTCTCGCTTAGGGTGCGAGAGGTCCCGGATTCGATCTCCGGCATGGCCCCTGACCTTATCTTTTTGATCCCCCGTCCAGCACCACACGTCGCACATGACGCAATGATTAGACGGGTCGAGCCCCACTTCGATAACATGGTCATGCACACCACATCCATGACCGATCCCATGGCACTCACTCCAGTCCGTCGTCGCCTTCCCCCGCATCCGCGCCGAGTGTCCAGCATCACCGACGGCATAGCAGGGCGTGTATCGGTGCCAGCGCGTGCGACGCAGCACGACCCGACCTGGCCGTACCATTGTACCATTGTACCATTGACTCGGTACTCGGTACTCGGTCGATCGCGCACGCCACGCAACATCGGCGCCTTCTGTGCATTTCACTTGGCCTCCTGCCGTGCTGGTCCGACAGCAAACACGCACGGCAAAGACCGACCGCCCCGCCATCACACAACACCATCCATGGCGTCTCACGCCATGTGTAGGTGTGTAGGGCCCACTACTAGCGTCACTACACTGTGGGTTTAGGGACATTCCACATTCCACAACGGCGGCGGCTGAATGCAGTGGGTTGTTGGTGGGCGTTGGCGTATCGAGTGCAAGTGATGTCTAGATCACCTTGTCGGAGCGTGTCAAGCGAACCAACTGGTCGTATCGTGTTGTGCGTCATTGTCATCGTCAGAGGTTGTTGGGCGTGTCGGTCGACTCGGCATGACCCCATTGGAGGTGATATGCACTCGTGAAGCGTGTGCGCGTGGGGTAAAGTCGAGCGAGTTGTGATGCGGTGTGTATCTGTGTAAGTGTGTATGTGTGGTGTATGCATGTGCTGCGCGATCGTGTGTGCGAGGTGTTTTGAGGGGTGTTGGGCGTGTTTGTGGGTGTCTGGGCGTGTTTGCGGGCGTGCGAGTGCGTTGTGTACGTTGTGTTTGTGTGTGTATGGGATGTGGTTGGCTAATGGGGATGGATTGTGGGTTGGAGAGGTGGTTTTGCGTGGCCATGTGGTCTAGTGGTATGATTCTCGCTTAGGGTGCGAGAGGTCCCGGATTCGATCTCCGGCATGGCCCCTGACCTTATCTTTTTGATCCCCCGTCCAGCACCACACGTCGCACATGACGCAATGATTAGACGGGTCGAGCCCCACTTCGATAACATGGTCATGCACACCACATCCATGACCGATCCCATGGCACTCACTCCAGTCCGTCGTCGCCTTCCCCCGCATCCGCGCCGAGTGTCCAGCATCACCGACGGCATAGCAGGGCGTGTATCGGTGCCAGCGCGTGCGACGCAGCACGACCCGACCTGGCCGTACCATTGTACCATTGTACCATTGACTCGGTACTCGGTACTCGGTCGATCGCGCACGCCACGCAACATCGGCGCCTTCTGTGCATTTCACTTGGCCTCCTGCCGTGCTGGTCCGACAGCAAACACGCACGGCAAAGACCGACCGCCCCGCCATCACACAACACCATCCATGGCGTCTCACGCCATGTGTAGGTGTGTAGGGCCCACTACTAGCGTCACTACACTGTGGGTTTAGGGACATTCCACATTCCACAACGGCGGCGGCTGAATGCAGTGGGTTGTTGGTGGGCGTTGGCGTATCGAGTGCAAGTGATGTCTAGATCACCTTGTCGGAGCGTGTCAAGCGAACCAACTGGTCGTATCGTGTTGTGCGTCATTGTCATCGTCAGAGGTTGTTGGGCGTGTCGGTCGACTCGGCATGACCCCATTGGAGGTGATATGCACTCGTGAAGCGTGTGCGCGTGGGGTAAAGTCGAGCGAGTTGTGATGCGGTGTGTATCTGTGTAAGTGTGTATGTGTGGTGTATGCATGTGCTGCGCGATCGTGTGTGCGAGGTGTTTTGAGGGGTGTTGGGCGTGTTTGTGGGTGTCTGGGCGTGTTTGCGGGCGTGCGAGTGCGTTGTGTACGTTGTGTTTGTGTGTGTATGGGATGTGGTTGGCTAATGGGGATGGATTGTGGGTTGGAGAGGTGGTTTTGCGTGGCCATGTGGTCTAGTGGTATGATTCTCGCTTAGGGTGCGAGAGGTCCCGGATTCGATCTCCGGCATGGCCCCTGACCTTATCTTTTTGATCCCCCGTCCAGCACCACACGTCGCACATGACGCAATGATTAGACGGGTCGAGCCCCACTTCGATAACATGGTCATGCACACCACATCCATGACCGATCCCATGGCACTCACTCCAGTCCGTCGTCGCCTTCCCCCGCATCCGCGCCGAGTGTCCAGCATCACCGACGGCATAGCAGGGCGTGTATCGGTGCCAGCGCGTGCGACGCAGCACGACCCGACCTGGCCGTACCATTGTACCATTGTACCATTGACTCGGTACTCGGTACTCGGTCGATCGCGCACGCCACGCAACATCGGCGCCTTCTGTGCATTTCACTTGGCCTCCTGCCGTGCTGGTCCGACAGCAAACACGCACGGCAAAGACCGACCGCCCCGCCATCACACAACACCATCCATGGCGTCTCACGCCATGTGTAGGTGTGTAGGGCCCACTACTAGCGTCACTACACTGTGGGTTTAGGGACATTCCACATTCCACAACGGCGGCGGCTGAATGCAGTGGGTTGTTGGTGGGCGTTGGCGTATCGAGTGCAAGTGATGTCTAGATCACCTTGTCGGAGCGTGTCAAGCGAACCAACTGGTCGTATCGTGTTGTGCGTCATTGTCATCGTCAGAGGTTGTTGGGCGTGTCGGTCGACTCGGCATGACCCCATTGGAGGTGATATGCACTCGTGAAGCGTGTGCGCGTGGGGTAAAGTCGAGCGAGTTGTGATGCGGTGTGTATCTGTGTAAGTGTGTATGTGTGGTGTATGCATGTGCTGCGCGATCGTGTGTGCGAGGTGTTTTGAGGGGTGTTGGGCGTGTTTGTGGGTGTCTGGGCGTGTTTGCGGGCGTGCGAGTGCGTTGTGTACGTTGTGTTTGTGTGTGTATGGGATGTGGTTGGCTAATGGGGATGGATTGTGGGTTGGAGAGGTGGTTTTGCGTGGCCATGTGGTCTAGTGGTATGATTCTCGCTTAGGGTGCGAGAGGTCCCGGATTCGATCTCCGGCATGGCCCCTGACCTTATCTTTTTGATCCCCCGTCCAGCACCACACGTCGCACATGACGCAATGATTAGACGGGTCGAGCCCCACTTCGATAACATGGTCATGCACACCACATCCATGACCGATCCCATGGCACTCACTCCAGTCCGTCGTCGCCTTCCCCCGCATCCGCGCCGAGTGTCCAGCATCACCGACGGCATAGCAGGGCGTGTATCGGTGCCAGCGCGTGCGACGCAGCACGACCCGACCTGGCCGTACCATTGTACCATTGTACCATTGACTCGGTACTCGGTACTCGGTCGATCGCGCACGCCACGCAACATCGGCGCCTTCTGTGCATTTCACTTGGCCTCCTGCCGTGCTGGTCCGACAGCAAACACGCACGGCAAAGACCGACCGCCCCGCCATCACACAACACCATCCATGGCGTCTCACGCCATGTGTAGGTGTGTAGGGCCCACTACTAGCGTCACTACACTGTGGGTTTAGGGACATTCCACATTCCACAACGGCGGCGGCTGAATGCAGTGGGTTGTTGGTGGGCGTTGGCGTATCGAGTGCAAGTGATGTCTAGATCACCTTGTCGGAGCGTGTCAAGCGAACCAACTGGTCGTATCGTGTTGTGCGTCATTGTCATCGTCAGAGGTTGTTGGGCGTGTCGGTCGACTCGGCATGACCCCATTGGAGGTGATATGCACTCGTGAAGCGTGTGCGCGTGGGGTAAAGTCGAGCGAGTTGTGATGCGGTGTGTATCTGTGTAAGTGTGTATGTGTGGTGTATGCATGTGCTGCGCGATCGTGTGTGCGAGGTGTTTTGAGGGGTGTTGGGCGTGTTTGTGGGTGTCTGGGCGTGTTTGCGGGCGTGCGAGTGCGTTGTGTACGTTGTGTTTGTGTGTGTATGGGATGTGGTTGGCTAATGGGGATGGATTGTGGGTTGGAGAGGTGGTTTTGCGTGGCCATGTGGTCTAGTGGTATGATTCTCGCTTAGGGTGCGAGAGGTCCCGGATTCGATCTCCGGCATGGCCCCTGACCTTATCTTTTTGATCCCCCGTCCAGCACCACACGTCGCACATGACGCAATGATTAGACGGGTCGAGCCCCACTTCGATAACATGGTCATGCACACCACATCCATGACCGATCCCATGGCACTCACTCCAGTCCGTCGTCGCCTTCCCCCGCATCCGCGCCGAGTGTCCAGCATCACCGACGGCATAGCAGGGCGTGTATCGGTGCCAGCGCGTGCGACGCAGCACGACCCGACCTGGCCGTACCATTGTACCATTGTACCATTGACTCGGTACTCGGTACTCGGTCGATCGCGCACGCCACGCAACATCGGCGCCTTCTGTGCATTTCACTTGGCCTCCTGCCGTGCTGGTCCGACAGCAAACACGCACGGCAAAGACCGACCGCCCCGCCATCACACAACACCATCCATGGCGTCTCACGCCATGTGTAGGTGTGTAGGGCCCACTACTAGCGTCACTACACTGTGGGTTTAGGGACATTCCACATTCCACAACGGCGGCGGCTGAATGCAGTGGGTTGTTGGTGGGCGTTGGCGTATCGAGTGCAAGTGATGTCTAGATCACCTTGTCGGAGCGTGTCAAGCGAACCAACTGGTCGTATCGTGTTGTGCGTCATTGTCATCGTCAGAGGTTGTTGGGCGTGTCGGTCGACTCGGCATGACCCCATTGGAGGTGATATGCACTCGTGAAGCGTGTGCGCGTGGGGTAAAGTCGAGCGAGTTGTGATGCGGTGTGTATCTGTGTAAGTGTGTATGTGTGGTGTATGCATGTGCTGCGCGATCGTGTGTGCGAGGTGTTTTGAGGGGTGTTGGGCGTGTTTGTGGGTGTCTGGGCGTGTTTGCGGGCGTGCGAGTGCGTTGTGTACGTTGTGTTTGTGTGTGTATGGGATGTGGTTGGCTAATGGGGATGGATTGTGGGTTGGAGAGGTGGTTTTGCGTGGCCATGTGGTCTAGTGGTATGATTCTCGCTTAGGGTGCGAGAGGTCCCGGATTCGATCTCCGGCATGGCCCCTGACCTTATCTTTTTGATCCCCCGTCCAGCACCACACGTCGCACATGACGCAATGATTAGACGGGTCGAGCCCCACTTCGATAACATGGTCATGCACACCACATCCATGACCGATCCCATGGCACTCACTCCAGTCCGTCGTCGCCTTCCCCCGCATCCGCGCCGAGTGTCCAGCATCACCGACGGCATAGCAGGGCGTGTATCGGTGCCAGCGCGTGCGACGCAGCACGACCCGACCTGGCCGTACCATTGTACCATTGTACCATTGACTCGGTACTCGGTACTCGGTCGATCGCGCACGCCACGCAACATCGGCGCCTTCTGTGCATTTCACTTGGCCTCCTGCCGTGCTGGTCCGACAGCAAACACGCACGGCAAAGACCGACCGCCCCGCCATCACACAACACCATCCATGGCGTCTCACGCCATGTGTAGGTGTGTAGGGCCCACTACTAGCGTCACTACACTGTGGGTTTAGGGACATTCCACATTCCACAACGGCGGCGGCTGAATGCAGTGGGTTGTTGGTGGGCGTTGGCGTATCGAGTGCAAGTGATGTCTAGATCACCTTGTCGGAGCGTGTCAAGCGAACCAACTGGTCGTATCGTGTTGTGCGTCATTGTCATCGTCAGAGGTTGTTGGGCGTGTCGGTCGACTCGGCATGACCCCATTGGAGGTGATATGCACTCGTGAAGCGTGTGCGCGTGGGTAAAGTCGAGCGAGTTGTGATGCGGTGTGTATCTGTGTAAGTGTGTATGTGTGGTGTATGCATGTGCTGCGCGATCGTGTGTGCGAGGTGTTTTGAGGGGTGTTGGGCGTGTTTGTGGGTGTCTGGGCGTGTTTGCGGGCGTGCGAGTGCGTTGTGTACGTTGTGTTTGTGTGTGTATGGGATGTGGTTGGCTAATGGGGATGGATTGTGGGTTGGAGAGGTGGTTTTGCGTGGCCATGTGGTCTAGTGGTATGATTCTCGCTTAGGGTGCGAGAGGTCCCGGATTCGATCTCCGGCATGGCCCCTGACCTTATCTTTTTGATCCCCCGTCCAGCACCACACGTCGCACATGACGCAATGATTAGACGGGTCGAGCCCCACTTCGATAACATGGTCATGCACACCACATCCATGACCGATCCCATGGCACTCACTCCAGTCCGTCGTCGCCTTCCCCCGCATCCGCGCCGAGTGTCCAGCATCACCGACGGCATAGCAGGGCGTGTATCGGTGCCAGCGCGTGCGACGCAGCACGACCCGACCTGGCCGTACCATTGTACCATTGTACCATTGACTCGGTACTCGGTACTCGGTCGATCGCGCACGCCACGCAACATCGGCGCCTTCTGTGCATTTCACTTGGCCTCCTGCCGTGCTGGTCCGACAGCAAACACGCACGGCAAAGACCGACCGCCCCGCCATCACACAACACCATCCATGGCGTCTCACGCCATGTGTAGGTGTGTAGGGCCCACTACTAGCGTCACTACACTGTGGGTTTAGGGACATTCCACATTCCACAACGGCGGCGGCTGAATGCAGTGGGTTGTTGGTGGGCGTTGGCGTATCGAGTGCAAGTGATGTCTAGATCACCTTGTCGGAGCGTGTCAAGCGAACCAACTGGTCGTATCGTGTTGTGCGTCATTGTCATCGTCAGAGGTTGTTGGGCGTGTCGGTCGACTCGGCATGACCCCATTGGAGGTGATATGCACTCGTGAAGCGTGTGCGCGTGGGGTAAAGTCGAGCGAGTTGTGATGCGGTGTGTATCTGTGTAAGTGTGTATGTGTGGTGTATGCATGTGCTGCGCGATCGTGTGTGCGAGGTGTTTTGAGGGGTGTTGGGCGTGTTTGTGGGTGTCTGGGCGTGTTTGCGGGCGTGCGAGTGCGTTGTGTACGTTGTGTTTGTGTGTGTATGGGATGTGGTTGGCTAATGGGGATGGATTGTGGGTTGGAGAGGTGGTTTTGCGTGGCCATGTGGTCTAGTGGTATGATTCTCGCTTAGGGTGCGAGAGGTCCCGGATTCGATCTCCGGCATGGCCCTGACCTTATCTTTTTGATCCCCCGTCCAGCACCACACGTCGCACATGACGCAATGATTAGACGGGTCGAGCCCCACTTCGATAACATGGTCATGCACACCACATCCATGACCGATCCCATGGCACTCACTCCAGTCCGTCGTCGCCTTCCCCCGCATCCGCGCGAGTGTCCAGCATCACCGACGGCATAGCAGGGCGTGTATCGGTGCCAGCGCGT
>JAKVDI010000266.1:0-22271 GCA_022836835.1 Pythium insidiosum | reverse complement strand
AGTAGAAGCACCTATAATTGTAACAATTTTTAATGAGAAAATAGAATATTCAAAAATAGGAGAACAACGAGCAGTTAAATAAACACCTGCAGTAACCATTGTTGCCGCATGTATTAAAGCAGAAACCGGTGTAGGTCCTTCCATTGCATCAGGTAACCATAAATGTAAAAAAATTTGAGCTGACTTACCCATAGCACCTATAAAAATTAAAATACAGGCTACATCTATAATATTTAAACTATAATTAAAAAAAATAAAATTATAATTTTCTACAATAGAAATAGCAGCAAAAGAACTAAAATATTCAACAGTTCTTATATTAAAAAAGATAGTTAATATACCTAAAATTAAAATTAAATCACTAATACGATTAACTAACATAGCTTTTATCGCTGCTTTATTTGCTTGTAATCTTGTAAACCAAAAATTAATTAATAAGAAAGAACAAAATCCAACACCTTCCCAACCTACGAACATTTGTATAAAATTATCACCAGTTACTAAAATAATCATGAAAAAGGTGAATAAAGATAAATATGACATAAAACGAGATAAATGTGGATCATTTACCATATATTGAGATGAGTATAAATGAACTAATGTTGATATACTTGTAACAACAATTAACATAACCATTGTTAATGTATCAAATAAAAAACTCCAATTACAAGTAAAAAGACCACTATTAATCCAAGTAGCTAAATAAATTAAATACTCATAATGATTTGTAATTGAATTATAAAAAATTATTAATGAAAAAATAAAACTTAAGAATGTTGTTAAAGTGGTTATTATTACAGAACCATTTCGTCCTATAAAAAAACCAAAAAAACCGGAAGCAATTGATCCGAAAAGAGGTAAGAATATTATAGATAATAGTAACATAATTTTATTATAAGATATATATAATTTGATATTATAAAAATATCAAATAAAAATTATTTTTAAGTAAAAAAAATAATTAAATAAAACAAGGAAAGTAGGATTCGAACCTACATTAAGGGTTTTGGAGACCCACGCTCTACCATTAAACTATTTCCTCTTAAAAATAATTAATTTAAAAAAAATTAATTTTTTTTGTATTTTTTTACCATATAATAAAGTTACGTATACTATATAGAAGAATAACATTGCAGAAAAGAATGATATATATGAACCAAAAGAAGATACAGCATTCCAACCACTATAAGCATCTGGGAAATCAGGTACTCTTCTAGGCATACCAGCTAATCCTAAGAAATGCATTGGGAAGAAAGTTAAATTTACACCTATAAAGAATAACCAGAAATGAATTTGTCCTAAAACTTCAGGATATTTTCTTCCAGTAATTTTTCCAACCCAATAATAGAATCCAGCAAAAATACCAAATACAGCTCCCATAGATAATACATAATGGAAGTGTGCTACAATATAATAAGTATCGTGTATAGCTATATCAATACCTGATGTAGACATAACAACACCAGTTACTCCACCTATAACGATATAATAATAAGAAACCTACGGTGAACATCATAGGTGTTTCAAATTTTAAAGAACCACCCCACATAGTTGCTAACCAACTAAAGATTTTAATACCTGTAGGAACTGCAATAATCATTGTAGCAGCAGAGAAATATGCTCTTGTATCAACATCTAAACCTACGGTGAACATATGGTGTGCCCAAACGATAGATCCTAATAAACCAATAGATAACATAGCATAAACCATACCTAAATATCCAAAAACATTTTTTCTTGAAAAAGTTGCAATTACATGACTAATTACACCAAAAGCTGGTAAAATTAAAATATAAACTTCAGGGTGTCCAAAAAACCAAAATAAATGTTGATATAATACAGGATCACCTCCACCAGATGGATCGTAGAATGAAGTATTTAAATTTTTTTCTATCAGTTAATAACATAGTAATTGCTCCTGCTAATACAGGTAATGTTAATAATAATAAAAATGCTGTAATAAAAACAGACCAAACAAATAAAGGTAATCTATGGAAACTTAAACCAGGAGCTCTCATGTTATAAATAGTTGAAAGAAAATTAATAGCACCTAATAATGATGAAATACCAGATAAGTGTAAACTAAAAATAGCTAAATCTACAGAAGGACCTGAATGTGCTTGTACACTTGATAATGGTGGGTAAACAGTCCAACCAGTACCAGCACCTGATTCAACAAGAGCTGAAGATACTAATAATAATAATGAAGGAGGTAATAACCAAAAACTAATATTATTCATTCTAGGGAAAGCCATATCTGGTGCACCAATCATTAAAGGTACAAACCAGTTACCAAAGCCTCCAATTAAAATAGGCATAACCATAAAGAAAATCATTAAGAAAGCATGTGCAGTAACAACAACATTATATAAATGATGATTTCCCATAAAAATTTGATTACCAGGTTGTGCTAATTCCATTCTTATTAAAAGAGATAATGTTGTACCAACTACACCAGAAAAAGCACCAAAAATCAAATATAGTGTACCTATATCTTTATGATTAGTTGAAAAAAGCCATCTAGTTGACCAATTAGATATTTTTTGTAAGTTCATAATAATTGAATTTTTAATATTTATAAAAAAGTATTTCTTTTAAAATTTTTATTTTAATAATTAAAGATATCATTTTTCTTTAATAAAAAAATAATATTCAAAAATAAAAAAGTATTTTAATTTTTATTTTTGATAATTTAATTAGTTTTTTTTTTTAAAAAAAAATTAATTTTTTCTTTTATACTTTTAAAATCTGAAAATAGTAATAATATTATTAATAAAGATATTATAATTTTTAATAACATATATTAATAAAAAGATTATGCATCAAAATCAAAATTAACTTTATTTTTTAACCAAACTAAATAATCTTCTAATGAAACTGCTTCTACAACAATTGGCATAAAACCATGATTTATTCCACAAATTTCACTACATTGACCATAAAAAACACCTTCTCTTTTAATATACATAGAAGTTTGATTTAAACGACCTGGACAAGCATCTAATTTAATACCTAAAGAAGGAACAGCCCATGAATGTAAAACATCTGATGCTGTAATTAAAACTCTAATATGACTATTTGTTGGTACAACAACTCTGTTATCTACTTCTAATAATCTAAATTGACCTATTTCTAAATCATTTTCTTGAACCATATAACTATCAAAAATTAAAGGTTCATCAGCAAATTCTAAATTATCAGAATATTCATAACTCCAATACCATTGACTACCGATTACTTTTAAAGTAATTATAGGATCAATGATTTCATCCATAGAATATAATAAAGCGAAAGAAGGAACAGCCACTGTTAATAAAATTAATGCTGGAATAGTAGTCCAAATTATTTCGATAGTAGCACCGTGAACAAATGTAGCAGGAATTGGATTTTTTTTTTCATCAAATAAAGTTACTACTCTAAATAACATCCAACAAACAAAAACAGTTACAATTATTAAAAAAAACATTAAATCATGGTGGAAATTAATAATACCTTCCATTACAGGTGTAGCAGGGTCTTGAAAACCTATTTGCCAAGGTTCAGCCATGTCTAAAAAAGCTATTTGGTTTATATAGTTTGTTATCATATTCTTTTTTAATACAATTTTTTATTTTTATATATACACCTTAAATTTTTTCTAAAACAATATAAAATATTTTTAAAATAGTTTATAATAATATTAATTATTAATTTTTATATAATATTTTTTAAATAAAAAATATTATAAATAAGATAACTTTTTTTGTAAAAAATTTATCTTTTTAGTAATAAAGTAATATTTTTTTTTTTTTTTTTTATGGTTACTATATATATAAATGGTATAAAACTTAAAGTAAATAAAAATTTAACAGTATTACAAGCTTGTAATAACTTAAAAATTGAAATACCAAAATTCTGCTTTCAGGAAAATTTACAAATTGCAGGTAATTGTCGTATGTGCTTAGTTGAAATTGAAAATTCACCTAAACCTGTTGCTTCTTGTGCTATGCCAGTAATGAATAATATGAAAATTTTTACTGATACACCTTTAGTACAAAAAGCTAGAGAAAGTGTTTTAGAATTTTTATTGATCAATCATCCTTTAGATTGTCCAATATGTGATCAAGCTTCAGAATGTGATTTACAAGATCAAACACTTATTTTTGGTTCAGATAGAAGTCGTTTTTTTTTTAAAAAACGTGTTGTTGAAGACAAATATTGTGGACCTTTTATTAAAACAATAATGACTAGATGTATTCATTGTACACGTTGTGTTCGTTTTGCTAATGAAATTTGTGGTATTGATAATTTAGGTACAACTGGACGTGGTAATAAAACAGAAATAAACTTTTATTATCCTAATATATTTAATTCTGAATTTTCAGGAAATTTAATTGATTTATGCCCAGTAGGTGCTTTAACATCAAAACCTTTTACTTTTAAAGCAAGAACTTGGGAATTAAAAAGAAAAGAAGGTGTTGATATTTTAGATTCTATAGGATCAAATATAAAAGTAGATATTTTTAATAATGAAGTTGTTCGTATATTACCTAAAACTAATTTTAATATAAATAAAGAATGGATTTCAAATAAAACCCGATTTTTTTTTGATAGTTTAAAATATCAAAGAATAAAATATCCTTTATTAAAAGATAATAATAATAAATTTAATAAAATATCATGGTCTCAAGCTTTAAATATTTTAAATAAAAAATTAAATCTAGAAGATGGTTCAAATGTTAAAACAATTATAGGTGATTTAACTGATTTAGAATCTTTATTTTTATTAAAAAAAAATTTAAACAAAATGGGTTTTTCTAATATTATTTTTGAAAAATATTTAAATGAAAATAATTTAAAAATTAATTCTGATTTAACAAATAATTTTTTATTTAATAATAATATGAAAACTATTGAAGATAGCGATGTTTGTTTAATAATAAATAGTAATATTAGAAAAGAAGGTTCTATTTTAAATATTCACTTAATAAATAGATTAAAAAAAGGTAATTTTGATATAGCTTATATTGGTCATAATAATAATTTTACTTTTCCTATTCAAAATTTAGGTTTAAATAATGAAACTTTAATTAAAATTTTATTAGGAAAGCATAGTTTTTGTAAAAAATTAAAAAAAGCAAAAAATCCTTTAATAATTGTTGGTGAAAATGTATTAAATCAAAAAAATGGTTTTTATCTTATTTCAAAATTTAAAGAATTAAATACATTTAAAAATAATAATATAAATTTTTTTAATTCAACAACTAGTTTTATAAATTTTTTAGAAATAAATTTTAATAATTTTCAAAAAAAAAAAAAAAATGCAAATATTTATTATTTATATAATACTAATTTAAAAAATAAATTAAAACAAGATAAAAATAATTTTGTAATATATCAAGGCCATCATTTTACTGAAGATGCTCAAAAATCAAATTTAATTTTACCTGGATTAACTTTCTTAGAAAAAAAAGGTACATATATAAATTTAGAAGGTAGGGTTCAAAAAAATGATCAAATTTTAAATCTATCAACAGAACAAAGAAAAGATTCTATTATATTTAAATATATTTATAAATTTATTATAAATAAAAATCAATTAGAAAAAAAAGAAAAATCTTTTTTCTTATTAAAAGAAATATTACCTTATTTATCAAATAAAAAATTAAAAATAATAAATAATTTTTACTTTGAAAGAAAAAAAATTAACATTAATTTAAATTTTTTAAACTCTTTAATAAAAAATCATTATTATACTAATATTTTAGAAGAATATTCAAAAATAATTATTAATTCTAAAAAAATAATAAAAGATAATAATAATTTTAGATAAAATAAAACAAATAAAATATGATATACACAATATTAAAAATCTTAATTTTAATTTTACCTTTATTAATTTCTATAGCTTATTTTACTTTAGTAGAACGTAAAGTATTAGCTTCAATACAACGTAGACGTGGTCCTAATGTAGTCGGTGTTTTTGGTTTATTACAACCATTAGCTGATGGTTTAAAACTTTTTGTTAAAGAAACTGTATTACCTAGTAATGCTGATATTATTTTATTTGTTATAGCGCCTATTTTAACTTTTTTTTTAAGTTTATTAAGTTGGGTTATTATTCCTTTAGGTTTTGGTATGTTTTATACTGAATTAAATATAGGTATTCTATATTTATTAGCAATATCATCTTTAGGAGTTTATGGAATAATTATTGCAGGATGGTCAAGTAATTCTAAATATTCTTTCTTAGGTGCTTTAAGATCAACAGCTCAAATGGTTTCATATGAATTGACTATAGGTTTTTCAATATTATCAGTTATTGTTTGTGCTAAATCTTTAAATTTAATTGAAATAGTTTTAGCACAAAAAACTATTTGGTATTGTATACCATTGTTTCCAATTTTTATAATTTTTTTTATATCATGTTTAGCAGAAACTAATAGACACCCTTTTGATTTACCTGAAGCTGAAGCTGAATTAGTTTCAGGTTATAATGTAGAATACTCTGCTATGGGTTTTGCTTTATTCTTTTTAGGTGAATATGCTAATATGTTATTAATGAGTACTTTAACAAGTCTTTTATTTTTAGGAGGTTGGTTAGCACCTTTTCCTTTTAACTTGCATTTTTTAAATATTTTACCAGGTTCATTTTGGTTAAGTTTAAAAATATGTTTTTTCGTAGTACTTTTTGTAGTAGCTAGAGCTATTTTACCTAGATACCGTTATGATCAATTAATGAGATTAGGTTGGAAGGTTTTCTTACCTTTTACTATTAGTTGGTTTCTATATACTTCTAGTATTTTAATTAGTTTTAATTGGTTATAAAAATGAATATTTTAAATCATTTTATTGTAAATTTCTTTTTATTTTGTCTAGGTTTATTCGGTATTGTTTTAAATCGACAAAATATTATAATTATCTTAATGTCTATTGAATTATTATTATTATCAATAAACTTAAATTTTATTTATTTTTCAGTTTTTTTAGATGATTTAATAGGTCAAATATTTTCTTTATACATTTTAACAGTAGCTGCTGCTGAATCTGCTATTGGTTTAGCTATTATGATACTTTTTTTTAAAATATATGGTGATATTTCTATCTATAAAATAAATTTATTATCTTTATAATAAATTTATTTTTAATTATTAATTTATTGAAAAATAAATTAATATAATATATAAACAAAAAAATTTTTATGTTATTCATCAACATTAAAAACTTTAAAAATTTAATCAAAATATTCGAAAATAAAATTTATTTATATTTTGTTTTTTATTTTTTTCCAAAAATTATAAAAATAATACAATTTTTTTATATACTACTTTTTTTACTTATTGTTTTTAAAAGCTTTTTAATAAGTACTTCATTAATAAATATTATATTTATTCAAATATATAATATTTTACAACCCACTACTTTATGCATGGAAAATGTCCAAGAAAATGAAAATTTAGTAGTTAATTTATTTAAAAAATTAGATCAAGATATCGATAATATACTTTTAGAATTTAAAAATTATCCACTTTTGTCACGTGAAGAATTTTATAAAATAAAAAAAAATAGTATATATGATATTACGAGTTATTTAAAACTAGGTGCTGAAATTGAACGAAGAAAAAATATTCCAGCAACATTTTGCTTTTTATTATCCAGTATAGAGGGTATAAATTTTAATGATTATTACTTTTCAACACATATTTTAAAATTATTATTAAAAGAAAATAATTTCTTGTTTTTAAATACCTTAAAAATAATAGAAATTTTCGATAATTTTCAAACTGAAAATACTGGTAGTAGCGGTGAATCTTCAGTAGAGTATGATTCTGAAGATTTAGAACATAGTAAGGATATAAAAATAATAAATTATATAGGTTTTTTAGAAGATACTTTAATTACAAATAATATAGTTCTTTATACATGTCATACATCTTTTTTAAAAACTATCGAATCTTTTACAGGTTTTAATAATTCTATATTTATAGCTAATAAATATTTAATTTCTAATCAAATAAATAAAGATTTATCAGAAAAAATATTAAGTTTTATTTTTAATAAAAAAGAATTATATAAATCTTTAGAAGATTATTTAACAGCTCATAAAGAATTATATAGTTTTATATATTCAGTTAATTTACGACTTGAAACTCAAATAAGTTTTCTTAAAGAATCACCTGAAGAAAATATAGATGAAATATTAGATTTTCCTCAGTTTTCAGAGTTTTTCGATATGGAAGATATTTTTGAAAATAAAAAAGAAAATCATATTTTAAATTTTTCTATAAATTATCCAAATTTTTTTTTAATAAATGATACAAAAATAAATCCTAAAATAGAAAATGAAAATTTTGAACCGGAAGATTTAAATCAATTATTAGTAATAGATGAAAATAAAATTCAATCTAATTATCTAAAAAATATTAAATCTTTAAGTTCAAAAGATTTTTGTACTGAAATAAAAAAAAATTTATTTGATTTACGTAAAAATTATATACATAATGATAATGCAAGGAATAATTTGAACTTTAATGATCATTTAGAACCCTTTTTAGAAAAAAAAAATAAATTACATGATGATTTTGATCAACTACAAAATAATCAAGAATTATTTTTAAAAACTTTAAAGACAAAAAATTTTAAATATAGTGACAAAATAAAACTTTTAGAATCTTTTGATGACTTAACTGTAACAAAAAAATCAAGGTTTAGTTCAAAATGATTTTAAAAAAATTGTTGCATATTCAACATGTAGTCAATTAGGTTATATGTTTTTTGCTTGTGGTTTATCAAATTATCCTTTAGCTATATTTCACTTATCTAATCACGCGTATTTTAAAGCTTTACTTTTTTTATGTTCTGGTGCAGTTATTCATGCTATGAGTGATGAACAAGATATTAGAAAAATGGGTGGATTAAGACGAATTTTACCTTTTACATATATAATGTTCTTAATAGGATCACTATCATTAATGGGATTTCCTTTTTTAACAGGTTTTTATTCAAAAGATCTTATATTAGAAATTTCTTTTGCTAGTTTTAGTGAAACAGGTCATTTTGCTTATTGGTTAGGTACTATTGGTGCTTTTTTTACTGCTTTTTATTCGACTCGATTATTATTTTTTGCTTTTTTAAGTGAAACAAATGCATATAAAAATGTAATCAAACATGCACATGATGTGCCTTTAGAAATGGGTTTACCTTTAGGTATTTTAGCTTTTGGTAGTATTTTTATTGGTTATTTATCTAGAGATATGTTTGTAGGTTTAGGATCAAATTTTTGGAATAATTCTATTTATATAAATCCTATAAATAATCAAATGATTGATGCAGAATTTTTACCAACTTTTATAAAATTATTACCAGTAATTTTAAGTTTTTGTGGATTATTTAGTGCTTTTTACTTATATTTTTTCAAATTTAAATTTTTATATGAATTAAAAACATCTAATATCGGTTTATATTTTTATAATTTTTTAAATAGAAAATGGTATTTTGATAAAATTTACTATGAATTTATAAATCAATATGTATTAAAAATTGGTTATAATTATTCATATAAAATGATAGATAAAGGTTTAATTGAAATGTTTGGTCCTTATGGTTTAGTTACAATTTTTTCTTATTTAAGTAAACAAGTGATATTATTACAAACAGGATATATTTATCATTATTCTTTATTAATATTAATAAGTACTATTTTTTTAATAAATATAATGTTTTTATCTATTTTATTTTATATAAATTACAATATTATTATTTTAATATTTTTAATTTTTTGTATATTAAAAATATCAAATAATAAAATATTATAATAAATTTAAAAAATTTATTATAATATTTTATTTTATATTAGAACTAAAACTGTTTATATTATTTTTATTTTAATAAAAATAATATAAAATTTAAATTAAAAAGCGAATAAGATTAAGAAAGCAATCATTAAACAGAATAACGCGATAGATTCAGTTAAAGCGAAACCTAAAATAGCTGTTCTTGTTAAATCTTGTTGTAAAGAAGGGTTTCTAGAAATACCTAAAACTAATGAACTAAAAACAGAACCGATACCAATACCAGCACCTGCTAATCCAATAGTAGCTAATCCAGCACCAATAAATTTTGCAGATTGTAATAACATAATTATTAAATGAAAAATAAATTTGTACATTTTATAAAATGAAAATAATAAAACTTTATATATATAAATCGGAAGAAAAGGATTCGAACCTTTGATCTTCTGTTCCCAAAACAGATGCATTAAACCATACTATGCTACCTTCCGTTTAATGATGGTAGGATTTGAACCTACAACATTAGGATTATGATTCCCACGCTCTACCATTAAACTACATCATCATTATTTAAAATAGAAATATGAAAATAAGTCGAAGTGGGATTTGAACCCACGAGTTATTAAAATAACTGATAGTTTAGCAAACTACTGCCTTAAACCGGACTTGGCTATTCGACCTAAAAATATATAACTTCTTTGATAGGATTTGAACCTACAACCTAATGGTTAACAGCCATTTGCTCTACCATTGAGCTACAAAGAAAGAAATATAAATAAAAATAAAATTTTTGAAACTTTTAGTATTTTTAAGCTGAATATTTTACAATACTTGCACTTAAAACCTATCAATGTAATAGTCTATTACAGTTTTCATTTGAAAAAATTTTAAGAATGGTTTCTTACTTAGATGCTTTCAGTAATTATCCAAAATAAATTTAGCTACTCGGCGATGCTTTAAAACAACCGATACACCAGAGATTTACCCTTCTCGGTCCTCTCGTACTAGAGTTAGATTCTTTCATTTTTCAAAATATCTATAGAAGATAGGAACCAAACTGTCTCACGACGTTCTAAACCCAACTCACGTACCACTTTAATCGGCGAACAGCCGAACCCTTGGAACCTTCTTCAGCTCCAGGATGTGATGAGTCGACATCGAGGTGCCAAACGACTCCGTCGATAGGAGCTCTTAGGAGTCATCAGCCTGTTATCCCCGGAGTACCTTTTATCCGTTGAGCGATAATCTTTCCACCAAGAATTATCGGATCACTATGACCGACTTTCGTCCCTGCTCGATATGTCTATCTTACAGTCAAGCAAGCTTATACCATTGCGCTCTACAATTGATATTTAAATCCAATTTGAGCTTACCTTTGTACACCTCCGTTACTCTTTAGGAGGTGACCGCCCCAGTCAAACTACCAACCATACACTGTCTATTTTTTAAAAATATTAGTTATCTATTTTAATAAGAGTGGTATTTCAATGTCATCTAAACAATTCACTTGCGTGAAGGTCTCAAAGATTCCCACTTATGCTACACATATTAGATAGAATAACAATATAAAGATGTAGTAAAGGTTCACGGGGTCTTTCCGTCTAACTATAGAGAATCCGCATCTTCACGGATAATTCAAATTCACTGAGTCTATATTGGAGACAGCGGGGATGTCGTTACACCATTCATGCAGGTCGGAACTTACCCGACAAGGAATTTCGCTACCTTAGGACCGTCAGAGTTACGGCCGCCGTTTACTGGGACTTCCATTCAATGCTTAAACATCTCCTATTAATCTTCCAGCACCGGGCAGGTGTCAGACCCTATACATCATGTTACCATTTAGCAGAGTCCTAAGTTTTTATTAAACAGTCGCAACCCCCTATTCTGTGCCACCTTATTTTCATAAGGTACTCTTTCTCCCGAAGTTACAGAGTCATTTTGCCGAGTTCCTTCAATATAGTTCTCTCATTCACCTTAGTCTACTCGACCTATTCACCTGTGTCGGTTTAGGGTACGGTTTTTGTTTTAAAAAGCTGTTTCCTGAAAAAGTTTAACTTTTTGTCACTTTTTAAAAAAAATTTAATTTAAAAATTATCCCATCAGAATTTGCTTTCGTCAAATCTTCCTTAGGGGCCGTTTCACTCTATGAAATACATCTTAACATAGAAACCCTTGAATTTACGGTGATAATGATTTTTTTCATTATTTTTTGTTACTAATGCCAGCATTTTCTTTTCTGATATCTTCAACATATTTTACAATATATCTTTATCAACATACAGAATGTTCCGCTACCGTTTTATTTTATAAAAATAAAACTTGCCGCTTCGGTAAATTTCTTAAGTCTCGATACATTTTAGGCGCAAAAAAACTAGACCAATGAGCTATTACGCTTTCTTTAAAGGATGGCTGCTTCCAAGCCTACCTACTGGTTGTCATCATTTCTTTACTTCCTTTTTCACTTAGAATATTATTTAGAGACCTTAGCGATCAATCTGGGCTGTTTCCCTCTTGACAATAGACCTTAGCGCCTAATGTCTGTCTATTTAAATTACCTTTTTTCGTATTCGGAGTTTCTAAGAGTTCAGTAAGTTTTTACGCCCCCTAGCTCAATGAGTGCTCTACCCCAAAAAAAGCTTTTAAATGCTCTACTTCAATAGATTTCGCGGAAAACCAGCTATCTCCGAGTTTGATTAGCCTTTCACTCCTAACCACAAATCATCTCCATATTTTGCCACACATGTGAGTTCGATCCTCCAAATAGTTTTACCTATTTTTCAATCTGTTCATGGTTAGATCACTCGGTTTCGGGTCTTATTTTTATAACTAAAAAGCATTTTAAAACTTGTGTTATCTACGCCTACTTTATAAAATTAAGCTTGCTATAAAAATAAACTTGCTGGCCCATTATGCAAAAGGTACACTGTCACTTTAATAAAAAGTTCCAATTGATTGTTAACATTAAGTTTCAGAATTATTTCAAACTCGAAAGTTCTTTTTCACCTTTCCTTTACAGTACTTGTTCACTATCGGTCATTAATTCTTAAAGGTTTTGAGGGTGGTTCCCCAATTTTCAAAAAAGACTACACATATCTCTTCTTACTAATATAAAAATTGATATCATTTTACAGGACTTTAACCTTCTTTGGTAAATTTTTTAAAATTTTTCAAATAATATTTTTATAATTTTTATAAACCTAAGTCCATTTTCGCTCGTCACTACTCACGGATTCTCGTTTGATTTTTATAACAGTTACTAAGATATTTCAATTCACTGTTTTTCAAATTTTCACATAGAAAAAGTTTTCTTTAGGAGATCTATATTTCAAAATATTTTTATATTCAATATAGCTTTTCGCATTTTTACGTCCTAAAAATAAAATTAATGCCAAGGCATCCACTTAATGCTTTTTTTATTATACTTAAACCATTAAAATGGTTTAAATTTTTTTTTTTTTTTAAATATTCATTTACTAATTTTAAATTTAAAAAAAAGGATACATAATTTCATTAAATTTAGGTTTTTTTAAAAAAATACCTTTTTTTAATTTTTTATTTTTATATAAATAATAATTTTGATTATTTTTATTTATTTTTTTTTCTTCTTTTTCTATAAATTTTTTTTTTTTGTATATAAAATTTTTTTTTTGTATTTGATTTTTTTTTCATTTATGAATTAACAATACTAATAAGATCACCTTTTTTTAATAATAAATTAGGTTTACTTACAATTTTATTATTAACTTTTATTTTTTTATGATTTATTAGCTGTTTTGCTTGAAATATTGTTTTAGCTAATTTTAATCTTAAAACATTTATATCTAAACGACTTTCTAAAGTAATAACAAAATTTTTAAAAATATTGATTTTATTTTTTCTTTTTGATAATTTTTTAAATAAATTTTTTAATTGATATTCAGGAATACAACCATAAAAATTTTTGAATTGTTGTTTTTCAAATAATCTTTTTTGAAAAAATTTATTTCTTTTTTCTGGTTTTATTTCTTTTTTATATTTTAATCTTTTTTTAAATAAATTCCATTTTTTTTTTTTTAATTTTGATACTTTTAAATATGCATGAGGATTACTGTTATTTTGAAAACAGATTTTATTTCGAGGTCTTAATTTATTCATATTATTAAAATATTTTTCTTAATAAATACATTAATGTATATAATGATTTTATATTTTTAGAATTACTAACAATTGGATAATTAATATTTTGTAAACTTTGACTTGTATTTATAAAAGAAATAATTGGAATATTCAATATTGATAATTCTTTATTTAAAAATTTTTCATTAATTGAACTTTTAATTATTATAATCAATTTTATTTCATTTTTGTCTAATAAAGAATTAATTTCTTCATTAAAAACTTTATTCCTTATTTTATTAGTTATTAAGCCATTCACCCATTCTTTATTAAAAAAAAGAATATTTTTATTATTTTTAATAAATTTTTTATTTGTTAAAAATTGAACATCTTCAGAATTTCCTATTATTAATATTTTTTCTTTATTATTTAAAGTATATTCTATTAATTTAAATATTCTTTTTAAATAAAAAGAAACATTTTTTAAATTTATAATAGCATAATTATGTCTAACACCATAAATAAAAGGCATGATATCTTTATTAGTATCTTTTAATGATTCACCGTATAAATTTTTTGATTTAAATAATAAATTTAATAAAATATTATTATTATTATTTTTTTTTTTTATCATATCTAATTATTTTTTACTTTTTTTTCCTTCTTTTTGAATGATTTTTTCATTTTTTAATAATAAACCTTTTCCTTTATAAGGTTCTGGTTTTTTAAAATTTTTAATATAATGTACAAATTGAGTTAAATAAATATAATCAATACTACTAAAAATTAAATTGTTAGTTTGATTAATAATTTTAATATTATTAGGTATAGGTACTGTAATATTATGACTAAATCCTAATTTTAATATTAAATTATTATTTTCAATAAAAGTTTTAAAACCAATTCCTTTTAAAATTAAGTTTAATTTAAAACCTTGTAAAACACCTTTTATTTTAATTTTTATTAATTTATTATATAAATTTAAAATACTTTTTTTATTTTTTTCTGAATTAATTATTAAAATTAATTGATTTTTTTTTGAATAGATATATATATCTTTTTTAAAATTTAACGATAAAGTTCCTAAAACACCATTAAAATATATATTATTTTCTTGAATTTTAATTTTTAAATTTTTAGGAAATTTTATTATTTTATCAAAAAAAATTTGAACATTACCTATAGAACTGTTAAAAAAAATTTTATTTTTTATTTTAATATTTTTTTTTAATAATTTTATCATAATTTTAGAATATTTTACAAATTAATTCACCACCAACATTTAATTTTTTAGCTTCTAAATCAGTTAATAAACCTAAAGGTGTTGATAATATATAAAATCCGTGTTTTTTAATATATAAATCTTTATTTTTTATATATAAACGTTTTCCTGGTTTTGATAAACGTTTAATTTCATGAATAACTGATTTATTATTTTTATATTTTAAATATACTTCAATTTGATTTTTTGAATTTATTTTATAACTTTTAATAAATCCTTCATTAAGTAATATATTTAATACATTAATAGATTGTTTTGAATTTTGTTGTATTATTTTGGTTTTTTTTGATAAAAAACCATTTTTAATTTTTGAAAATAAATTTGAAAGAGTATCTGTAATAATCATAAATATTTATTTTACCAACTATATTTAGAAACACCAGGTAAAAAACCTTCAGATGCTAATTTTCGTAATTGAATTCTTGAGATTTTAAATAAACGATAAATACTTCTAGTACGTCCTGTTAAAACACAAATATTTTTTATACGTGTTATTGAAGAATTTTGATTAAAAAAAAACCATTTTTGCTGTAATTTCCATCTTAAATCTTTTTTTATATTCAAATTTTTTGAAATAATTTTTAAAACTAATCTTTTTTTTTCTAAATTTTTAAATAAATATCTTTGTTTTATATTTTTTTTTATTTTTTTTTGCATAATTGTTACTTAAAATAAAAATGGAGATAATCGGACTCGAACCGATAACCTTATATTTGCAAAACATACTTTCTACCAATTGAAATATATCCCCATAATAAGTGTATTGGGACTCGAACCCAAGACCATCGGATTAAAAGTCCGGTGCTCTACCAACTGAGCTATACACTTATTTATATTATAAATTAATAAATACTTTTTTTAATAATAAAAATCTTTGATTTAAAAAAAAATTTATTTTTTTTTTTAATAAATTGTTAATTAAAGGTTTTTCTTGAATTAAATTACTTTCATTAAATTTATAAATAGTTTTTTTTTTAATTAAAAATGATTCAAAATTTGAACAAAAATTTTTGTATGAATTATTGAAAAAAAATATAATATTATTTTTTTCAAAATTAATTTGATTTTTTTTATCATTATTAATTATAATTTTTTTTTTTCTAAATTTTAAATTATAACAAATTTTTGGTAAGAAAAAATAAGTAATAAAAAAATAAAAATTTAAAAAGAAAAAAAGAAACCATGAAACTTGATTAAAAAAGGAAAATTGATCAAATTGTGGCATAATTATTTTTTTTTTTTCTGTTTTTTTACATATTCTTTTCTAGAAAAATCGCTTTTATTATTTTTTTTTTTATTTCTAAAATCATTTGTTTTTTGAAATTTTTTATCTGTGAATATTTAATAATTTCTTCTAAATACGAAGTACGTGAAAAAATAGCTTTTTTTTTTACTTTTTCAATTTTAAAATTTAAATATCTTAATTTATATGTTCGAATAATTTGTTTTGTTCTTATTTTTTTAAAATTATAAAAAAAATTTTTATATTTAAATTTTTGTTTATTATATTTTTTAATATAATTATTTTTTTTATTATTTATTAAATTATTTAAATTAATCGATTTCATTGAAAAAAGAATACCTAAAATACCTATAAAAACTTTTTTATTATTTTTATTACCAGTTAAAACTCTACCTTTAATAATATTTCTTTTTTTTTTTATATAATTTAATAATATTCTATTAAAATTATATAATATATTATAATTTAAATTATAATTAAATAATACTTTATCATCATATGTAGTTTTAATTGTATGTATGTTTTTTAAATCTAAAACTGTTAAAGGTATATCTATATTTTCATAATTATTAAATTCAATAATATTTGAATCTTGATTTTTATATAATATTTGATTTTCAAATAAAATATTTTTTAATTTAAATTTATTCTTTTTTAAAGAATTATTTTTTAAAAAATGTTGATAATTTAGTAAACTATTAAATTTTTCTTTTTTTAGTTTATTCATATTAGAAAAAATATAGGCTTAGTAGGACTTGAACCTACAACTCTACCGTTATGAGCGGTATGCTCTAACCAATTAAACTATAAGCCCTTATTATTTATAAATAAATTTAGTTTTGATAGGTAATTTATTTGAACCTGCTTTTAAAACTTTTTTTGCATTTTCTAGTGAAATACCACTTATTTCAAATAATATTTGACCTTTTTTAACTTTTGCAACCCAAAAAGAAACAGCTCCTTTACCTTTACCCATTCTATTTTCTGTAGGTTTAGCTGTAACAGGTGTATCAGGAAAAATTCTTATCCATAAGAAACCTAATCGTTTCATTTTTCGAACAATAATTCGACGTGAAGCTTCTATTTGTCTTGCTGTTAATCTAGCCTCTTCCACAACTTTAATAGCATATTTACCAAATATAATTTTATTCCCTTTTGATGTTTTACCTACAAGTTTTCCTTTAAATTGTTTTTTATATTTTGTTCTTTTTGGAAATAACATTATTTATTAATTATATAATTATTGATTTTTTTTTAAAAAAATCCATAATTTTATACTACAAATACCTGATGGAGTTTTAAATTCATTTAAATGATATTTTATATCATATTTTAATGTATTTAAAGGTACTTTTCCTTTTTGATATACTAATTTTTTTTTTCGTTTAGAACCATTTAAACGACCTTTAAATTGTAAACGATATCCGATAAAATTAGAAAATATTTTAAAAAATGCTTCAAAAATATTATTTATATTTTTAATAAATTTTTTATGAGCTTTTTTTCTTTCTAAAGTTTGTCTAATATAATATGAAATCATATTAATATTTTTAGTATATAAAGCGTAACTAAAATTATATATTATTTTTTTTGTATCTTGATTTATTTTATTATTTTTTTTAATAAAACGAAAAATTTTACCAATATTTTTTTTTAATAATTCTAAATCTTTTAATTTAATTCTTTTTATAAAAATTTTAATCGAATGATTTTGATAATAAGAATTTAAATCTTTTATAATTTTATTAAAAGATTTTAAATTTTTTGATTGTTGATTTTCATGTATATATATGTAAATATTTATATTTTTTGATATTTTTACAATATTTAATTTTATTAATTTTAATTTTATAATTTAAAATATTTTCAAAATATTTTCGAACATCTAAATCAAAATGTAATAAATTTGAATATTCATTTTTATCAACAATCCATTTTGAATGCCAATTTTCATTTTTATTTAATCGTAAACTGATTGGTATTACTTTTTGACCCATAATTTATTTTTTTTTTTTATAAATATGTTTTTTACGTGTATTAACAAATTCCCCAAATTTAAATCCAATCATTTTTTCTGTTATTTTAATATTTACAAAATTTTTCCCATTATAAACATTAACAAAATGATCGATATATTCAGGTAATATTGTTAAATTTTTATTATATATTTTAATCCATTGTTTTTTTTTTAATAAATGTACTTTAAAAAAAGGACCTTTATATTTACTTCTTGACATAATTTTTTATTGAATAATTATTTTTTTTTTTTTTTTTCTAGTAGGTTGACCTTTAGTTATTTTACCTTGAGGTGATACAGAAGGTCTACCGCCACTAGTTTTACCTTCACCTCCACCATGTGGGTGATCAACAGGATTTTTAGCTACCCCTCTTACTACTGGTCTTCTATTTAACCATCGAGTACGACCAGCTTTTCCTATTTTTATTTTATTATGATTAATATTCGAAACAATACCTAATGTAGCATAACAAGATAATAAAATAAATTTTAATTCACCTGAACTTAATCTTATTTTTGCATATTTATTGTTTATTTTTTGAATTAATTGTGCAGAAGTTCCTGCACTACGAATTAATTTTCCATGACCATTAGGATGTAAACTTATATTATGGATTAAACTACCTATAGGTATATTTTTTAATGGTAAAGCATTTCCTATTTTTAATTCTGCTTCTGGAGAACTTTGAATATATTGATTTAATTTTATGCCTTCTGGAGCTAAAATAAATTTTTCATTCGAATTGTTTTTAATTAAAGCAATATTTGCTGATCTATTTGGGTCGTATAAAATTTTTTCTACAAAACCTTCTATTTTTTTTGACCTATTAAAACTAATTATTCGATATAAGCGTTTATGACCTCCACCTCGATGTCTCACGGTAATTTTACCTTGATTATTTCGACCATTTGCTCTTTGAAAACCTTTAGTTAATTTTTTAATTTTAAAAGTTTTACTTAATTCATTTTTTTTTAATAATATTGTTTGACGTTGTGATGGTGTTATAGGATTTATTTTTTTTTCTGTCATTTTGTATGGTATATAGAGAATATCTATTATGTTATATATTTTTAATAAAACTATTTCAAATTCAAAAAGTATTTTATATTCATTAAAAGTACTTTATGGTATAAATGAATATCAATCTAAAAAAATTTGTAAAAACGTAGGAATTAATCCTCAAATAACTGTTAACAAACTTAAAAATTACCAAGTAAACCGTTTAATAAATTATATAAATAAAAATTTAAAAATAGAACAGGTTTTAAAACAAAGTAAAAAAAATAGATTAAATGAATTATTAGAAATAAAAAGTAATCGTGGAATTCGACAAAGTGTAGGATTACCTGTACGAGGTCAACGTACACATACTAATGCTAAAACAGCTAAAAAATTTAAAAAAGTATTTCTTCAAAAACAAGTTAAATCTAATATTAAAAAAAAAATTAAATTAAGAAAATAATATGATTAAATATAAATATAGAAAAAAAAATAAAAATTTCCTAATTTTAGGAAATTTACATGTTAAATGTAGTTTAAAAAATACAATAATAAGTTTAACAAAAAATAATGGTAATGTTTTAAAGCAATGGTCAACAAAATCTCTAAAAAAAACTAAATTTAAAAAAAATACTCCTTATAATGTTCAATTAATGGTTTATAAAATTAATAAATATATTCAATTAAAAAAAATTCAAAAATTAAATATATTTTTGAGTGGAACAGGTTTAGGTAGATATAATATTTTAAAAAATTTAAAAAAAAAAAAAATAAAAATAGGAGCTATTTTTGATAAAACATCAATACCTTTTAATGGCTGTAGACAAAAAAAAATGAAACGACGTTAATTTTGGATAGGTGATCGAGTGGTTTAAGGTGTCAGTCTTGAAAACTGAAGTATGAATAATACCGTGGGTTCGAATCCCACTCTATCCTAAAGCTAGAGACGGAATCGAACCGTCATTAAAGGATTTGCAGTCCTTTACATTACCATTATGTTATCTAGCCATCATTTTTTAATTTATGAAAAAAAACAATAATTTTTTTATTTATAATAATAAAATAATTTTAACAAACGGATCTTCTTTAAAAATAACATCTATTAAATATTTAAAAAATTATCAATTAAATGTTAAACTTTTTAAAGAATTAAAAAATAATAAAAAAAATATAAATCAAAACTTAAATAAAAATAATTTAAATTTTTTTAAAAAAATATCTATATAAACATATATATGTAAATAAAGATATTTCAAAAAAAAAAATAAATATAATAATAAAAAAGATTTGATTAATAATTTCAGGTGGTGAAATAATATTACTAATTAAAATAAATTTTAAATAAAAAAATTTTCTTAAATTTAGAAAAATTTCAATTTTAAAAATTTTATTAAAAATAATATAAAATAAAATAAAAAAATATATAAAAATAATATATATATATATATAAGATATAAAAATAAAATTAAAATAATTATTAAAATTTGGTTCAAAATAAATATTAAATAAATATTTGTTTGATAAATGATCATTTATATTAATAAAAAAAAGTAAAATATTTGGTATTATTTTTATAAAAATTAAATATATAATTATTAAATTTATAAATAAAAAAGAAAAATAAAATTTTAAAAATTTTAAATTTTCATATTTATATAGACCTGAAGATAAAAAAATCCATAATTGTATTATAAATAACTGTAAAGATATTAATGCAGAAATAAAAATAGATATTATTATATTAGTGAAAAAAAATTCTGTAATATTTGTAAAAATAAAATATTTTAGAATATTAAAATTCATTAAATTTTTTATAAATAAGTATATTAATTGATTTGAAAAAAAATAAGAAACTAAAAATAAATAAATAAAAGTAATTATGAATATAATTAGATTATATTTTAATTCAATAAAATGTAGTTGTAAATAATTTTTTATTTTAGTGTGTTTCATTTTAATAGTATATTGAAAAATATAAATAAAGCCTACTTGGTGAAATTGGTAAACACGATAGATTTAAAATCTGTTCCCTCTTCTGGGTTATTGGTTCAAGTCCAATAGTAGGTATTTTATATCAAAGTGGTGAAATTGGTAAACACGTTACACTTAGAATGTAAAGCTGTAAAAGCATTAAGGGTTCGAGTCCCTTCTTTGATAGTTTCTAAAAGAATAGATTTTAAGACGAGATAGAGTAATTGGCAACTTATCAGGCTCATAATCTGAAGATGTAGGTTCAAATCCTGCTTTCGTCATATTAAAAAAATATGATTCAAATACGAACTAAATTAAAAGTAAACGATAATAGTGGAATCAAGTTAGGTGAATGTATAAAAGTATATAAAAGTAAAGTTGGTAAAATTGGTGATAAAATTCTAATTTCTGCTAAAAAATTACGTTTAAATCAAAAAAAAAAAATGAAAATTAGAAAAGGAGATTTGTTTAAAGCTTTAATTATACATACTTCTTATAATAAAAAAAGTACAATAGGTAATATAATCAAATTTGATAAAAATTCTATAATAATTTTAAATAATCAAAACAAACCTTTAGGAACAAGAATTTTTGGTCCAATTACTTCCGAATTTAGGAAACAAAAAAATTTTAAAATTTTATCTTTATCATCAATAAATAATATAATAAATTATATAACAATTTAAAAAATCATTATCAAAATGTAATAGTATACGATCTTCTAACTAAGTCTAATATTAAAAATATTTTTGAAATAACTAAAATAACTAAAATTTGTTTAAATATTGGTTTCAAAAATGCAAATATTGAAAAAAAAAAATTAATAAATATTTTAGTACTTTTAAAATTAATTACAAATCAAAAACCTATTGTAACAAAATCTAAAAAAA